>JADRCH010000175.1:11230289-11272789 GCA_019843965.1 Rhynchomys soricoides
CATGCCAGTAAACTAACTGTTACTAAGTCTGAGTACCAGTCTATGCTTTGACTAGATAAAGCAGTTTTAACAGAAGAGCTCAGGGCAGAGCAATGTAGACAGAAGCCTTGACTGTGCTCAGATACAATATGTCAATTTACCTTCAGGAAACATACTGACATGAGTTATAGGAGGAAACTGAATGACTTGGTTTACGGCTGCCATAATCAAGTACTCTAAACCAAGTGGCTTAAACAAAAAAAAAAAATTATTGTGTCATACTTATGAAGACTAGAAAGCAAAGATCAAGATGTTGACAAGACATATATCCTCTAAACTTTGCATGGAGTCCCTGCCATGTGAATGTCTGTGTATAAATTTCCTTTTTCCATAAAGATATAGTCACAATAGACCTATGTCATAACTCTTATCTGCCCTGAGTTTATGCTCACTAAGTGTGACTATACAAACCTTACTTCCAATCCACAGCCACTCTGATAGTAAAGGCTACAACCAACACCAAGGTATGGAAATTAAGGTTTCACTGTCTTTATGGGCACACACAGCTCAACCCACAGCACAAGGCAATAAAAGAAAAGTACAAAACAAGCAAGTCTTTATCAAAGAGTGAGTTGGTAATGCAAGGTTCTCTTGTTTCATGCACCAACAGTCTGACAAGCAGATAGTTGAACTGCTTTGAAAGCTGCAGGTAATTCCCAATTCAAAATTCTGGAAGACAAGGTCTCTCCTTCACTCCAGTGGCAGCCTGCTGAGCTGAAGAAGAGGATCGCAGCCAACCAAGCAAACTGTGAAAAAAGCAGGCACAGGGTCAAGTCTGAGCTTATCACCTGGGCAATTTGACTGACATTAAAGAGCTGGGTTTGAAGGGTGCCAAAGAACAGTGGATAAATGAGTCTGCAGCTGAGTATGTTTTTGAAGGAAAGACATCATTCAATTATTCTTCCTCTATCCAGCTCTGTTTTGTCAGGGAGCTCAGCACTATACATGCTTAGGTCTTTGAAGTGGAGTGCATAGCAGGAAAGTTAATGTCACTTCAAACTGAAAGAGGCATGTCTCCACTTTCCATCCTGCCTTGCCTCACTGTGGCCAGTTTCCAAAATTAATAAAAAGTTCAGTTCCTACAAAAATAACTTCAGACTCCGTCCTCTTTCCTGAGCTCTGAAGATTTGGTGACAAACTTGGCATACTCAATTTTATAGACTCAAATCAATGTTGAATACAAGAAAAGGCCTGGTGCCCAATGGCAATACAAGAACATGGTTATTGTTAGACTGGAATTCCTTAGCAGAGAACAGCTGTGAAGGTCTGGTGCCACTTCTAGAAGATTATCTTTACATGCCAAAAAGTATCAGAAACCAAGCTCAGACAGCATTATTACTATGAAGCAAAATTATGTTGCACTTGGTTTTAAAGATAGTAAATCTACCAACACTAGTAAAATTAACTAAATATTGGAAGTCTGAAGTTGACATATATGAAAAAGCCAGGAAAAATGAAAGTTTCAAAAGCTATGTGACCACTGAAGATTAACTATATATCAGTTACAAAAATGCTGCTCATTTAATGATAACACATCTACCTAAATTAATATGTTAAAGATAAATATGCAATTCTATGAGATTGGCTACTGCAACCCACTATGAATTGCTGTCATCATACATATCCTACACAATCAGGCCAGTGCCTTACCTAAACATTTTACTGATTTCAGTTGAGCTCACGGTTCTTTTTATAATCTAGCCTTCAGAAGCTCATTCAAATTTCTCCAAATTCTACTCACTATCACCCCCTGAATCCCATGCTACCCATCCTCCTAGTGTCAGTCCCTGAAGAAATCAGGTACACAGTCCATGATATAAAAATCTCTGATATGTGTTGAATACTCTTTTTACAAGTGTGTCTATGATCATCCACTTCACTATTATCACATTTTAAATATATTTGTAGTTTATAGAAACATTTTGGTCATTAACTTGATGTTCCCTGATAGTAGGATCTGAAGAATTCAAATGCCATTTGGTCAATAAATATTTAAAGTGTTTAATGGCAAGGTACAAGTTCAATTCACCACATCTGGCTTAACACATGATAAAAATGTATTAACAAAAATTACTAAAATACCTGAGCTAGGTGGTGCATGAGTGTGATGCCTGTACTCAGGAGGCAGATGTTGGTGGATCTTTTCGACTTTCAGAACTACCTGATTATAAAGCAAAGTTCTGCCAGCTCTTTAAAAACTACTACGATAATCAATAATCATGGGAAAAAAACGTGTTTGATATGAGAGAAACTAGTTGGGCCATATTTACATTAGATTGGTTATTCTTATAGAGGTAGGTTGCTCAGTTTTGAATGCTATTTTACTTAATGAATTTTAAAATTATTCCAAATACATCTGAATTAAATTTTAAAAGTTTTAGAAAAAATGTAATAAAGAATGTTCAAGATATGTACTTTTTCATACCATAAGAAATAAATGTTTATTATTTTGGGTCTCATTTCCAATTTTCCTTTTTAAAAACAAACTAGTAAGCACCAATGTTCAAAATGGATGGCAACAGGTTACAGTGTTTCAGAGCAAATGCCAATACCAGAAAAGAGAGGAAAATGGATTTTTTTCCAGAGGCATCATAACTATTTTCTAACACTTCCAACATCCAAAAGAGTAGAAGAATTAAACTAGAATCAATATTATTTGAGAAAATATCTAGTGCCCCAGGAGTAAAGCTGTAGTAACTGTACTTAAGTTTAGTAAAGAATAATATTTTAAGAATTAGAACTTTATAAAACTCTAACTACCTTCTTCAAGACATGTATTTATTTTACCTCAAAGTTATTAAATTGAAACAAGTCACTAATTTAGTGATAATACGAAAGAAATGAAAAATTTTGGGAATGATTTCAGAAGTTCTCCTAACAGTGAGTTAATTCAATGATTCTGTGAAAATGGATTTTTAAATTTCTCATTGGAATTTTTTTCAATTTCATTAGTCTATTATGGGGAATAAGTAATATTGGAAAGGAAGAAAAATCCTTTAGAGAAATCCAACAAATGTATGGATGTAACATTTTATCATTTCAAATCATGAGAACATACTATTGACACTCAATAACAATCTATAAACTATTAAGAGTCCTTCCCTCAAAGTTTTCCAAAAACCCATCCATAGAAATAAAAAGTTTATACTTTTATTCAGTGGAACCTTAATAATATGTGAAGGATATGTTGACAGTATCAGTAAGCCTCATAAGCATGGTGTTGACTAGAAGACACCAATAATATGTACAACTAATATGCAGGCTTAGCAGTAGGAATACAGGAACAGCTTTGTGATTGAATTCTTATTCAGAAGGAAAGTAAAGCTATCTAGCATACCTGACAAAATGGTTTAACGCAAGAGGTGCCATTGACCCAGACATATGGTCTGTGCGTCTTTTCTACCGCTAAAACGTCTTCCTTTGACAAAAAGCCTTTTGAATCACTTCTCTGTTCATTCACTTTCTATCTTCATCACTGTGTTGGTTACTTTTTTGATTTCTGTGAACAAATCCCTGCCAAGAAGCACCTCAAGGGAGGAAAGGTTATTTCTGGCCCACAGTAAAAGGAAGAGGCCCATAGTGAAAACTGCCAGTAGCTCATATATGTTATAGTGAAAGCATAGGCTGAGACTAAACGGAAGATGAAAGAGTTAACAGGACAAGGTTTAGAACAGAGGGAAATGAATAAGAGGACTCAGAGTTGGGTGTAGATAACCAAGCTAGACAGATAGGAAGTGGAAGGAAGCTGTGAAGTAGTGAGAGCTCATTGGCAGCTGTCCCAACACCACCATTGAAATACTGGTGGGAACACTTATACCCTACTGACCTTCCTTATATTCTTGCTTCTAATGCAGATAATTGTAACAGACTGCATTATAGGAAATGATTGCTTCTAAGATGATGCTTCCAACTAGGAGGCCACCCCAGACTACCCCCTTAACAAGAAGCTAAGCATGAGATACTCAAGAAAATCAGCTACATCTAGGTGGTTGTCACAGAGCTATCTGCTACAATCAGATTATAAAAATTTGAGAACAAAGACAACTTAATATAATAATTAGCAGTACTTGAGACACCTACAAAGACAGAAATATCAATATTAGACCATGTGTTCATTGACTTTTGTTACTATGATAAAATACTGGTAACACCTTAAAACAAGAATAAAGTATGTTGGCTCATAGCTTCAGTTTAAGATTACCTGGCCTCTGATGTTTCTGGGACCATTCGTTTGAGAAAAAACCCATCATGCGGAAAAACTCATGGTAGAAAATAAAACAGCTTATGATGAACAAGAGGAGTTGAACAGGCTGTGAAGGAGGGAGAGGGGGAGGCAAAAGAAGAGAGAATCAGGATATTCCCTACAAAGGCATGTGCCTACTGCTCAGCTCTTCCTATCAGTAATTATGCATTCATCAGTCAATTAATCCCTTAATGGAGTTATCAATCTCATGATCCAATCATCTCTCAACAGTAATACCAACCTTCAACACATGATCCTTTTGAAAGGACATTTCACAGTCAAACTATAAAAACTTCCAAGTATATTTAGTTTAAACTAGTCGATTCTTTCTAACAACATAGAGAGAATGAATCAGTATAGGAAGCATTTAGACCAGAGCAGCTTGGAAGTCAGGGAGATCTATGAACCTAATTCACAAGGTTATTAACTTTCCTTTTGAAAACCATAACAATATCACAACAGGACTATAGATGCCAATGAGCCTGATTATACTAGAAATGAATGAAAAATTGTTAGAAAGGGTCTCCTCTCAACATCTACAGTAAAAACCCTTTGCCTTCAATTTTTTCATCCCTGAACCAGAAACAAGATTTCCAACAATTTTAAGGAACATTTATTTATTCTTTTATAATGTCATATACGTATAGGACATAAAAATTGTATCATCCACAATTGCTTTACAGACTAACCAAACACTACTGTGTATCACCAGGATTGAAAAGCTTGGTAAAGAAACAGAAAGTTATATTATTATTTGGCTGTGGCTTGCTTTGGCTTTCCAAAACTCTTGATGTATGGAAACAAAGCAATTGAAATCAACATGAACTGAGTCTGATGGTTTTCCTCTTCTCCCCTAACAGGAGCCTGCAGTATTTTTATAGGTCTCATAAAATGGTTTATGAGGCCTTGATGGGAAGTTGGCAGCCATGACTGCCTATAGTGACCTGTTGAAAAGCAATTCTCCCCAGTTTCAGGGAAGGTTTATGGTTGTGGTTGTTTCATCAGAAGCAAGGCAACAAAGGCCATTAAAGCCAAAAGGAAGGACCTCAGAACGAAAGTAGAGAGGAGAATCCAGGTTTTGTGTCATCAGGACTTAGAAAGGCAACATGCATTAGAAATCCTGAACTGGAATCCCCAGGAATCTGGAATGTAGTCCAAAGCTATAATCATCTTGCCAGCTCTACCGAGTCTTTACATCACTTCACATTAAGACATGCTTAGTCTGCTGACCAAGCATGTGAACTTAGAAGATATAGAGCCTGTCCCTTCATGATTTCCTAGCTATGTAACTTCAAATAAGTTTGCTTTAGTTTTTTTTATATTGTTTGTTTGTATATTTATGTGTGTGTGTGTGTGTGTGTGTGTGTGTGTGTGTGTGTTTGAAGAGAATAAAAGAGGCTGTATAATTCCCTGGAACAGGAGTTACAGAGGATTTTAAGCTACCTGACAGGATTATTGGGAATCAAATTTGGGTCCTTGGAAGAGCAGCAAGTGCTGTTAACTGCTGAGCCATACCTTTAGCCCCTGAGGAAGTTATTTCTTTCATCTTCCTAATTTCTGTTTCTCGTTCTTTGTTAAGAGGAATTAAATGAGGTGTCTTTGAGATACAATTTGCACAAGATACCAATTTGGAATTCAGTGGCTAATCATCAATGACTGAATTCAAGACTCACATCTACCATGACAATTAGATCAAGTAAGTGACCAGATTTTAAGCTTCCCGACAACATGGAGGCAGTGAAGGTGAGATGCAAAATTAGTGGTATGACATAGAAACACAATTAGTGCATTTTAAAATTGATTACTATGTTTTGGTTTTCATATAGGGTCTCATTTTGGGTTCCTGGTTAGCTTCAAGCTCCTGTCTCAGCTGCCCAAGGACTGGAGTTACAGACAGGTAGCATGCATGATACCTAGCAAAAGGAATATGAAGATCTTAAAGAGACTATGGAACTCATCCACATAGACTCCAGAGTAAGCATAATTCTTACTACTAATAAAATCATGACATCTATATACTATATGCTTGATATTTAAAATATCAAGGCATATTTTAAACACTTAGTATGTGTTTATGTATAAACATCACGGTTCTTAGTTACTAATTTGGTGAAAAGAAACTGAGGCACGCAGAGATTTAACAACTAAGGAAATTTAACTCATATGTCCTTACTATATTAAATATATGATTTCTATGAATGCTTCAAAATTTAGGTGTGCATTTTTAACTGTCACACATGCATAGTTTTGTTTCCACCCTTATCAGATGGTTGCTTTGGCATATGTAGAAAGTGTAGTTTTAGCTAATTCCACAGAAAGAAAAAATGTGTGGCTTATCAAGTTTATGTATATTTTTCACATTCATTTTACAAATCTTGACTGAGTGCTTAGAGTGAGGCAGGTACCATGGCAGGTGCTGGCAGAGAAGCTGGATGGATTTGTAAAATGCTCCATTAAGGTCTCTGCATCTACTACTTACACCTTCAAGTCACTGTTTCCCATCTTCTTCAGCCTGCCTTCCATGTAATCTACTCAACCACATTCTGGAAAAATCACTCTCTGTTCACTTATCAGAATATTTGTGTGCTTATGTGCATGCACATACACCTCCATCATCCCAATTTTACTCAAACTCCTTGCTTTCTATCTTCTCTCTACAACTGTTCACTTAGCTCATGCAATAATTTTCATTGACCTACATTCTTCCCCAATCCTTGATTCATGGAATATTTAGTGGTTCCCCAGTCCCTTATAATTAAGCTCTATAGACCAATATTTTAAGACTAATTCCCATGATTCTCCCCTAGTTTTGCCTCTTACTATTTTCAGAACATATAAGTCTTTCAACAAAT
This sequence comes from Rhynchomys soricoides, assembly GCA_019843965.1. Classification (NCBI taxonomy): domain Eukaryota; kingdom Metazoa; phylum Chordata; class Mammalia; order Rodentia; family Muridae; genus Rhynchomys; species Rhynchomys soricoides. The sequence continues at coordinate 11,237,424 of JADRCH010000175.1, forward strand.
TAATTCTTTAATCCTTATTGTTTGTCTTATCTTTATACATTTATCCAGTATATTCTATGAATTAGCTGACCCCACCTGAGTATGTTAGGGCAAGGTCTCATCTTTCTTAAGATTGTGTTTTTATTAAAGAAACGTTCTCTTTTCATTGTCCAATGATAACCTGTGTCTTTCTTTTTCCTCTTTTGACACTATAGTTTACCTTGAACTACTGATGTCTAAATGTCCAATAAATTGTAAATACATATAATGGCATGAATGAAAGTTTCTTCATGACTTACTTCTAATTCTAGAAAGTGTCTGCTTCCTCTGAACTGAACTGTTAAAGCTGCTTAAATAGAGCACCTCTAAGCATCCTTATGGCTGTAGATATTTCTTCCATTTGCCTGCAAATTTCATGAAGTCATTGTTTTTAATAGTTGAGTAATTGTACCACATTTCCTGTAACCATTCTTCTGTTAAGGGACATCTGGGTTGTTTCCAGCTTCTGGCTATTATAAATATGGGTGCTATGAACATAGTGGAACATGTGTCTTTATTACATGTTGGAGCATCTTCTGGGTATATGCCCAGGAGTGGTATAGCTAGATCTTCAGGTAGAACTATTTCCAATTTTCTAAGGAACCATCAGACTAATTTTCACAGTGGTTGTATCAGCTTTCAACCCTATCAGCAATTGAGGGGTGTTACTCTTTCTCCACATCCTCACCAGCATCTGCTGTCACCTTAGTTTTTGAATTTAATCATTCTAACTGGTGTGAGGTGAAATCTCAGGGTAGTTTTGATTTTCATTTCCCTGATGACTAAGGATGTTGAATATTTCCCTAGGTGCTTATTGGCCTTTCAGGATTCCTCAGTTGAGAATTCTTTGTTTAGCTGTGTACCCTATTTTTAATAGGGTTATTGGTTCTCTGAAGTCTAACTCCTTGAGTTCTTTGTATATATTGGATATTAGCCCTCTATCCAATATAGGGTTGGTAAAGATCTTTTCCCAATATGTAGGCTGCTGTTTATTATCCTGAGTGAGGTTACCTAGTCACAAAAGAACACATATGGTATATATTCACTGATAAGTGGATATTAGCCAAAAGGCTCAGAATAACCACAATACAACTCAGAGACCATAGGAAGTCCAAAAAAAAAAAAAAAAAAAGGAACATCAAAGTGTGGATGCTTCAGTCCTACTTAGAAGGGGGAACAAAATAATCACAGGAAGTAGAGGGAGAGAGAGACATGGGAGTGGGGAGGGAAAGGGGGCATGGTCAGGTATGGGAGTAGATGGGGGAGAAGTACAAGGGGTCAGGAAATTGAATGGAGGTGTATAGCAGTGGGGGATGGGGAACTGGGACTAGTCACTAGAAAGTACCAGATGTCAGGGATGCAAGAGGTTCCCAGAACTCAACAGTGATGACATTACAGCAGGAATGACATACCAACAAAGTGGAGATAGAACCTGCAGAGACCATACCCAGTGGTTTGATATGACCCCCAGTTGAGAGATCAGGCCACCCACCCATCTCAAAAAATATTAACCCAGAATTGCTCCTGCCTAAAAGAAATGTAGGAACAAAGAGTGGAGCAGAGACTGAAGAAAAAGCCATCCAGAGACTGCCCCACCCAGGGATCCATCCGATCTGCAGATACCAAACCCAGACAATACCGCAGATGCCAAGAAGTGCATGCTGACAGGAGCCTGGTATGGCTGTTCCTTGAAAGGATCTACCAGCACCTAACCAATACAGATGTGGATGCTCACAGCCAACCATAGAACCAAGCACAGGGACCCGAATGGAGGAGTTAGGGGAAGGTCTAAAAATGCTGAAGCAGTTTGCAACCCCATAAGAAGAACAACAATATCAACCAACCAGACCCCCCAGAGTTCCCAGAAACTAAACAATCAACCAAAGAGTACACATGGAGGGACCCATGGCTCCAGCTGCATATGTAGCAGAGGATTGTTTTATCTGGCATCAATGGGAGGGGAGGTCCTGGGTCCTGTGGCAGCTCAATGCCCCAGTGTAGGTGAATGCTAGGGTGGTGAGGTGGGAGTGGGTGGGTGGGTGGTTGAGCACCCTCATAGAAGCAGGAGGGAGGGAGAATGGAATAGTGAGTTTGAGGAGGGGCAATGGGGAAGAGAGATAACATATGAAATGTAAATATATAAAATAACTAATAAAAAAAGTGAACAAGAGAAAAAAGGCTATTCATTTCCTTTTCATGGGTAGCTTGTCCCCAACATGCTGTAATACTTCAAACAAGTAGAAAATTTAAAAGAAATTACATGTGGAATCATTATTATAATTTTCCACAATGGGAATAAAAAGAAGTTCATATATATCATGAAGTTGTTTTAGAGAAAAATTTGAAAATGTTGTTTAGGAAAAAAGTAATTACCATCTGCCAATAGACCCTGCCAAATCTAAAGATTTAGAAGTGTTTGAGAAAATATGAATTACGTGAGTAATGAAGTGTCTGTGTGCATGTCTGTGTGTACACAGATACCATGCATACACACACATACATACTTAAACATGCTATATGCAAAAGGAAATGCTTTCATGGAGCAAAAAGAATGCAAAATGTAATAGAAATATAACTAATTATACTCAATTGAAAAATAAATATTTTTAATTCATGTCCTGAATGAAAAAGAGGTGGAGTTTTTGAAGATATTCATCCCCACTGTGCTGTGAAGCCAAAAGTCTGTCCTCAGTAGGAGCAGAGCATTGATGTGATAGATCATCAATTTGTCAGGATTTAGTCACCCTACATTTTGTTCTTTGATGATGAACAAAAATCAAACGATAAATAAAATGAAATAAGCTTTGCTTGTTTTTCATACAAACATGTTTAAAATTTTCTATCAGTGTGTGACTTCTAGAGCATATTTGACTAGTCTCCAGTCTTCTGTCAAGAGTTTGTGTCCAGCTGCATGTCTACCTCACCACTGGGGTGCCAGACCACCGCCAGCATGTCACTCAGGGAAGTCAGAATGTAATTTGTGATAAGGGTCTCAGCACCTGTTCTCCCAGGTCAAGAACAGTGGGGTCTGAGAAGGATGCTGTGGTTCTCAACTTCCTGTGCACCCTGACATCACTGGGGACTAGGAGGTGTTGGTAACATAGGTCTACAAGTCTGGGATTCCCATACTGGTCAGGCAGGAAGGAAATGGCTGAGCCTGGGACAGGGCGGAATCCAATTTGGTTCTGAGTGCAGAAAATATGGAGAAGCTGGAAAAGAGGACATCTCCAGGAAATTTAGGAGTAGCTCTTTTCTACAAAGGCTTCCCCAAACCCCCATGGAGGTGCTTGATGAAGTAGATGTTCCTTGTTTGTCCAAACTTTATTGTATGGAGGATGTAAATGCATACTTCTTACTCAGCCTGAAGCAGAGATTAAATAACTTCTGCAGGTAGAGAAGCCCAGGATGGGAAGCTCATTGGCTGAACACTGGGGCCTATCTAGGTACCTCATTAGAATGTAGAACTCTAGGTTTTTCTGTTAGTGACAAGTTGGGTTGTCATGGCCCTTTCAATGAGGTGTCCTGATTAGTATTCCAGGACAGATAGTTCCTGCCCAGAAGCTAGTTCTAATGCCTGCTGTTCTCAAATATGAGAAGTCCTGGGGTTTTGAACCTGCATCAACCTTAACAGGTCTTCTGTCTGGTGGCATGGTCTACTTTCCTCACAAGTATATGAAAATAGTTGCGAAGAATGAGGGGTAGTAGAGTTACATAATTTATCAAGGTTCAAATGTACACAGGCAAGTGTCTCCTTCATAAAAAAAGACCAATGATTAATGATGAATAAATACATATACATACATACATACATACATACATACATGCATACATACGGTTAGAAGTAAGTTACTACCAAGTCAGAATGAGGTCAATGTAAGTTTCCTGGGGATGTAGGGATTTAGTTAGTCTAGATTTGGAGGCAGAGTTAGAGAAAAGGCTTTTTTGTTTTTATTTCTTAATATTTCATTGTTCATGATGTGCATTTTACAAAAGTCACTCTGTGAGGAAAATATTTTTCCCTCTTTTATAAATAGGATAGCAGAAGGGTGAAGATTTTAAGTAACCAGCCTAAGATCATCTAGTTAACAATTACAAAAAAACACAATTTGAGTCTAGTAGGCCTCTCCCAAAGAGAGAACCACACTATCTTTGTGTTTTGCCATTCCCTTTATTCCATCAGTTGATCCCGTTCCCAACTCCTCACAATGATGCATTTCTGGTGAAAAAGTGATTAACCTCACATATCTGATTATTTTCAAATTGTAACCATAAATAAATGAAGATTAAACACTGAAATGTTCTCAAATAAATAAACAAATGGAATCTCGGAACATTTAAATTTTGTATTCAAACCCATTTACTAAGCATAATTTCTAAAGCATGTATTTGGCTTTCTATTTTTAAAGGCAGCTTTTCTTGTAGTCAAACATTTTGTTAAAACAAAATACTATGTACTCTTGTATTCTTCAAAATCTAATTTGATCTTAAAAATAAGATTAGAGTTATACAGACACTTTGTACTATAATTGTCCTAGTAAATACAAAGCATTGAACTGGGTAATGTTTTATCAACACAAAGAATCCTTGCTAATTATTCTAATGTAACATGGCTGGATAAAGAATTCAGAAATTGTTCCAGCCAAGTAAAATTTCACAGACACAAAATAACACTAATAGCTTTATTCTGCAATAATAATAGTACTCTAAACTTCTCTTTGCTTGATTAAACTAATCCAGCATTTTAATTAAATAACTTTCACTTGACATTTAGCTAATAACCATTTCACAGAATCAAGTTTCATGATAAACTGAGAGCCTGCCGTAGCAATGATTGCAACAATAGTTACAGGAAGATTTTTCCTTGTTTTACTCTCTCTATAAGTGTCTCCAAATCTTATTCCAAGATCTGTTTTCTTGTTCCTAATTTGAAAGGGGAGCAAGGGACACCTTAAAAGACATTATCCCAAGAAACAACTTAGCTTTCCAATCTTCAAAGAGCATCCAGCTGTGTAAACATACTCTTATTTCTATCAGGTAGATAGGTATTACTTCCTTTAAATGAAAGAGAAAATTGAAGTCAACTGTATACATTTTTTCCAAGGTTGATCACAAGTCAGTGGCTAAAGTGAAAACTAAATTCAAATTTATTCGTGTTTCACACCGTCTCACTTCCTGACTTAATTTTAGTTATCTCAAGTCTAGAAAATATTGAGACACTCCATGAATACAAAGTCATGATTTCTTAAGAGTTTTCTTTTGGAATTCAATCCAATTTGGTCTCTAAAATTCATTTGTTGTTTAGATTTCTGCTAATTAAGGCTACTGGAAACTACAGAGAACACTTACTAAACAAACATTATTTTATTATATTATTAGCAAATATCATAGTGGATTCTTTGGATTAAAAAAAAAAACTTTGTGGGACACTAAATAACTGATTAAAATGTTGATTATTGACATATGAAAGAGAAATGAAATATCAGAACTTTCAGGATACAGGTCCTCACAACTTCTAAGGAATAAGTGATCAAAACTTAGTGCAGATTTAGGTGAAAGATCTGTAGAGGAGGTAGCATCAGAGTTTAATTTTATTTATTTGGTTGGTTGGTGGGTGGGTGGGTGGGTTAGTTGTTTGGTTGGTTATTTTGAGACAAGTTTTCTCTGTGTAGTCCTGGCTCTCATAGGACTCACTCCATAGACCAGGCCAGCCTCAAATTCACCTCTGCCTCCCAACTACTGGAATCAAAGATGTATACCATCATCACCCAGCTATAGTTGAATTTTTTAAGGTAGGTCATGTTTTCTGAATGGAGGAAATAGAGAAAGGCAGTGGATGAAGGAATACTAGGATAACTCAAGGTATGGGATAAAGTACAAATGGTATCATCACACTTGTAACTCTAAATGAATGAGACAAGGAGAGAATGCCTAAGTCATATAGTTATATGTCAATGTGAATCAAAACTGTGTAGCTTTAACTTAAGAAGCAGCATTCTTCTGGACAAGATACTTTATGGAGAAAGAAAAAGAAAGAAAGCAGAAGATGGAAGATGCTATACTGAACCACAGTTAGCTTTACAGTGCAATTCATTCCTATAGGCACTTTCCTGTTCTCTGAAGTCTGTGTTCTACTGACAAGAAACTACAGAAAACTAGTTGAGGCTAATTTACACCCACTAACGCACTAATTTTACATAGTAATTCTGGATTAGTTTTCTTTTCTCTGAGTTTTATGGTGAGACTGAGGAACCATCCTGACATGGGTTTAAACTCTTGTGGTGACATCAAAAATAATTCTTGTTTTAAAATATGCCAGTCAGTTTTTCTGGTCACTGAGCACCCTCTGATAATGTCCTCTGAAATGCATTCACTCACACTCCTTTCAGGCATCCTACTTCATACATACATTCAATCAATATTTATTGGACATCAGACAGGAATGGTGAGTGTTCTATATCTGGAATTATATAGTGATCAGAGGACAAAGACCCTGCTTGCCCATGCTAACATTGGACTGCGAATCTCCACGCATTAGCTTCTAGCCTTAAAGTCCCAAAGTTTCTGCCTGTGTGACCTCCTCACCCCAGCAGGAATCTCAGCGCATTAGCTTCTAGTCTTAATGTCCCAAGGTTTCTTCCCCTGTGACCTACTCACCCCAGCAGCAGGTAACTATTTACACACAGTGTGCATCAGGACTCTCAAAACTCTTGTGTTTCTCTAGACTAAGTTTGAAGGTTCCAAGATGCCTCCAACTGCTTCCATATGCCTTCTTCTGTGGGGTGAAAGGCTTTGGCTTGCTGAGACTTGGCTAACCCTGCCCTTGTGGTCAGGAAGAGTGTTGGTTCCCATGAGAACTGTTTGCCAATTTCCTGACCCCTGCAGGTTGTTTTGCTCAAGTGGGCTAAGAATCATGAGACCAAGACGTTCCCTTAGATAGCATAGCTGGCTTCTTGTTGTTTTGCTTAACCTTGTGTAAATGACTATATAAGAGCTCTGGAAATAAACAGCTTTTGCTTTTGGCTTCCAAATGACCTGAATGTCTTTTCAATCTGCAGGTCCTTGTCCAGACTAGTTCGTCTCCTATGCAGGCATAGGTGACATTCTTCCATCATTGGTCAGAAGAATGTGCTACATGTATTGGATATACCGATGCTATGCCAAATACAGAAATAAAATTTCTGAAGACCAATGAAAAGATGTGATCTCTTCAGAAGAAGGATGAGTGGGAAGCAGCACTAGACATCAGCTCCTTGCCATTCAGCTTTCTTTCCTGCTGACTTGCAAGTCATAAGGCCTCGCGATGACATACTTAAACATACTTCCTCTTTCCTCTCTTCTATGCTTTATATTCTCACATCTTACTTTAATCTCATAATCTTGTCTTGATAATAAAATATTGAAGCTACTCAAAGGGAAATATATTAACAACTATTACTTTAAAAAATAGTGTTCATTAGTTAATGACCAAGTTTCAAATTCATCAGAGCTGATTTAACACAGCTACAGATGAGAGGTTAACATTTGCAGGACTTCATATACAATCAATAATGTAATTTTAATGGAACAAATAGAGTATTTCTGAGCAGTAGAAAGGATAGTTGTTCTATTTACAGCCATAGAGAAATAGAAATATTGTGAAGATGCTGAGCTCTTATTTATATGTTGGCCTAGAAATACCTTGGGATGTGGAATAAAGATGTCTGTCTTCATTTCAAAAACTGGACTAAGGATCCACCTATTTGTATAAATCACAAAGCTGGAAGATATCTGTAGTATCTATCTGAAACCATAGAGTGATCCTCTCACTCAGCTGCTCCTCCACTGTTAGCAACTCATCTTCCTGACACAAAGTATGAGTCCAGAGAAATTTACTATTCAACATCTGCAAGGTCAAATGTGTAGTTTCTAGTGAGTTCAACCTAAAGTACTCTTCACTCTGAGCCCAACAATGAGATCCATGATAAGTTAGAATATTATGATTCAGATGGGAAGCCATGAAAAATGAAACAGATCTAGACATTTCAGCTAAAACATTAAGGGTAGACATATTACACTTGTGAGAGAATTTTAAAGTTAAACTCCCCTTGGATGAAGCATGATGTGTGCTTCCTGAAGCACCTGCCACGTTCAGTTGTCATCAAAGTGAATTCATAAAATACAGAACAGTCCCCAGGGCAGGAGACTCTTTGCATGAATTAGGTGTGATGAATGAAATACACATTTGAGATATATTTATCATACAGCATAGAAATATGAGTTTGGAGCAGAATGGACCACTCCCTAAAACAAACTGTAAGAATCTATGGTCCTGTTTCTATGTCATAAAGAAAAACATCTTCCCGTGGGAAAAGCAGCAGTCCAGAGGTGAATACCAGCTCAGTCCTCTACTGGATACTAAAGCTGTAAGAAAGTGATTCTCTAAAAAGCAATCCCTGGAGGAAACCTCGTTTTCTTCGGAATGATTAATAAATTCACAAATGATAGCATAGCTGATTGTCCTGACAACCCAGAGTATCTACCCTCATAGATTAGTAAACTGGGACTGTTTTCCTACCATTATTTAACATAATTATTTCGTTTTCATTCAATTATGTAAAATAATATGAGTCTTATGGGCCTCTGCTGTAGTGAGCAGTCAGCTATCCCCGGCAGACCTCCATTTTCCCACTTTCATCAAACCTGCAGAGCCTGAACCATACAAGTAAGCATCCCTTCTCTCACTCATCTTCCCTGTTTGCTGACTCCTCTAGGGCACACCAGCTGCCATAAGCAGTCTCCAATTCCCAGCTGGCCTCCATTCTCCCTCCACCTCTCCACCCAACTTCATCAGATCCGCAAAACCTTAAATATACAGACATGCAGATCCCAAAACATACAGTGAAACACACAGTGAAAGGGTACTCATCAGAGGCCTGCCGCACCAGGACAAATGAGGTTAACCTCCATCCCAAAACCTACTATAACAGGAACATCCAGGGACCAAAGCCATCCAGATAGATAAAGGCCCTCAAAAAACACAATCAACAAAAGCCAGAGCAATATGACCACTTCAGAACACAGCTAACCTATTATAGCAAGCTCTGGGACATCCTAACACAACCAAAGCACACACAGACAAAAATGATCTTAAATCCAATCAAATAAAGATGATAAAAGCCTTTGAAGAGGAAATTAATAAATCCCCTGAAGAACTACAGGAAAATATTATCAAACAGGTGATGAAATAAATAACACTGTGCAAGTCCTGAAAGTTAAAAAGAAGAAGAAAGAACAAACAAACTAAGATAATCCTGAGGATGGAAAAACTAGGAAGAGAACATGAGCATCAGATGCAAGCATTACCAACAGAATACAGAAGATGGGAGACTCTCAGGCATAAGCAATATAAAAGAAGAAATGATACATCAATTAAAGAAAATGTTACAACTAAAAAATTCCTGATATAAAACATCCAGGAAATCTGAGATACCATAAAAAGACCTAACCTAAGAATAATGGAAATAGAAGAAGGTGAAGAGTCCCAGTTCTAAGGCTCAGAAAATATTTTCAACAAAATCATAGAAGGAAACTTTCCTAGCATAAGAAAGAGATGCCTATAAACATACAAGAAGTTTACAGAACACCAATCAGACTGGACCATAAAAGAAAATCCTCCTGTCATATAATAATCAAAACACAAAATCTACAGAACAAAGAAAGACTATTAAAAGATGCAAGAGGAAAATGGCCAGGTAACATACAAAGGCAAACCTATCAGAATTACATCTGACTTCTCAACAAAGATTCTAAAAGGGCCTGAGCAGATATCCTGCAACCTCTAAAAACAGCACAGATGTCAGCCTGGATTACTATGCCTAGCAAAACTCTCAATCACGATAAATAGAGAAAACAAGATATTTCAAGACAAAACCAAATTCAAACAATATCTATCCACAAATCCAGCCCTATAGAAAATAATAAAAGGAAAGTCCAACCTAAGGAAGAAAACTACATCCAAGAAAACACAAGAAATAAGTAACTCTATACCAGCAAAACAAGGGAAGCATACACAAACACATACTAACACCACCAACATCAGAATGACAAGAATTAACAATCACTGGTGATTAATATCTTTCAACATCAATGGACTCAATTCACCAATAAAAAGGTACAGGCTACCAGAATGGAACTGAAAACAGAATCCACCACTCTGCTGCGTAGAAGACACACAACTCAACAATAAAGACAGATATTTCCAGCAATATATCAAAATCAAAATCATCATCCACCATGATCAAGCAAGCTTCATCTCAGAGATGCAGAGATAGTTCAATATACAAAAAAATCCATCGATGTAATTAACCATATAAACAAATTGAAAGAAAAAAATCACATGATCATCTTATTAGATACTGAAAAAGCCTTTGACCGAATCCAATTCCCCTTCATGTTAAAAGTATTAGAGAGATCAGGGGTACAGGGCATATGCCTAAACATAACCAAAGCATTGCACAACAAGCCAATACCCAACATCAAGATAACTGGAGAGAAATTTAAAGCAATTCTACTAAAATCAAGGACAAAACAAAGCCGACTACTTTCTACGTATTTAATATAGTACTTGAAGTTCTAGGCAGAGCAATAAGACAACTAAAGGAGATCAAGAGATACAAATTGGAAAGGAAGAATTCAAAATATCAGTATTTGTGGGTAATATGATTATATACATAAGCAACAACAAACATTCTACAACTCCTACAACTGGTAAACACCTTCAGCAAAGTGGCTGGATACAAAATTAATTCTAAGAGAGCAGTAGCCCTCCTTTATACAAATGATAAATTGGCTGAGGCAGAAATTAGGAAAACAACACAATTTACAGTAGACACAACATAAAATATCTTTGTGTAACCCTAACCAAACAAGTAAAAGACCTATATGGCAAGTTGCTGAAAAAAGAATTTGAGTCAGATATCAGAAGATATAAATATTTTCATGCTCATAAGTAGGATTAACATAGCAAAAATGGCCATCTTACCAAAAGCTATTTATTGGTTCAATGTAATTCCCATCAAAATTCCAATAAAATTTTTACAGATCTTGGCAGAACAATCGTCTACTTCATATGGAAAAACAAAACAAAATGAAACAAAAAAGCAGGATAGCCAAAACAATCCAGAACAATAAAAAAACTTCTGGAAGTATCATCATCCCTGACTTCAAGCTATACTAAAGAGCAATTGTAATAAAAACTACATGGTATTGGTATAAAAGCAAACAGATCGATCGATCAATGGAATCAAATTGAAGGCCCTGAAATAAACACACACACCTATGGATTTGATTTTTCACAAAGAAGCCAAAATCATACAATGGAAAAAAGAAAGCCTATCAACAAATGATGCCAGTCTAACCAGATATCTGCATGTAGAAGAATGCAAATAGATCAATATCTATCACCCCCACAAAACTCAAGTTCAAGTGGATCAAAGGCCTCAACATAAAACCAGACACACTAAATTAAATAAAACAGAAAGTAGGGGATAGCCTTGAACTTCTTGGAAGCAGAGACAACTTCCTGAACAGAACACAAATGGTGCAAACGCTAAGATGAACAATTAGTAAATGGGACCTCATGAAACTGAAAAGCTTCTGTAAGGCAAGGACAGTATAAATAGGACAAAAGAGCAGACTGTTGATTGGGAAAGAATCTTCACCAACCCTACATCTGACGAGAAGTTAGACACCAACAACACAAATATCCCAATTTTAAAAATGCAGTACAGAGCTGAATAGAGAATTCTCAACAGAGGAATCTCAATGGATGAGAAGCACTTAAAGAAATATTCAAAATCCTTGATCATCTTAGAATTGCAAATCAAAACAACTCTGAGATTCCATCTTACACCAGTCAGAATGGGTAATATAAAAAATACTTAAGTGATAGCACATGCTGGTGAGAATGTGGAACACAGCCACTTTGGAAATCAATATGCTAGTTTCTCAGAAAGCTAGAAATAGTTCTACCTCAAGATCCAGCTACACCACTCCCGAGCATATACCTAAAAGATGCTACAACCATCCCACAAAGACACCTGCTCAAACTATGTTCATAGCAGGTTGATTCTTAGTAACCAGTAATTGCAAACAACCTAAATCTCCCTCAACTGAAGAATCTGGTATCTCTACACAATGGAATATTATTCAGCTATTAAAAAACAAAGACATCATGAATTTTAGAGGCAAACGGATGGAACTTGTGAATATCATCCTGAATAAGGCAACCCAGACCCAAAAGCCATGCATTGTTTGAACTCACTTACAAGTGAATATTAGCCATAAAATACATGATACCCAAGTTATACTCCACAGATCCAAAGAAGCTAAACAAGAAAGAAGGCACAAGCAAGAATGCTTGAAATTCACTTAGAAGGAATAATAAAGTAGTCATAGGAAGCAGAGGGAGGGGGAAGTTGGTAGGAGAGGTGATGGGGAGGGAAATGAGGGTTTTAGGATTAGGTGTGTGGAGGGACAAAAGAGATGGCCAGATGGCCCTGAGAATGAATGGAAATCTGCAACTGATAGAGGTGTGGAAGTCATCTTGAGGATGTGATAGAAACCTGGGATAAGGGAGATGCCCAAGAAACAACGGGCATGAGTATAGCTGTGACTCACAGCATTGGGGTTATAAAACATGAAGTGGCCACCTCCTATAGCCAGGCAGAAACCACAGTGGAATGATAGGGACAGCAACCAGCCCACAAAACTTTTGACCCAAAATGTATCCTGTTTAAAAGAAATGCAGGGATCAAGGATAAAGCAGAGACTGGGGAAATGGACAACCAATAACTGGCCCAACTTGAGACCCATCCCAAGGGAAACCAATCCCTGACACTATTAATGATACTGTTATGTTTGCAGACAGCTGTTTAGCATGACTGCCCTATGAGAGGTTCCAAGCAACAGCTGACACAGAGATATGCAGACACCCATAGACAAACAGTGATGAAGCTTGGAAACTCTTACAGAAGAGTTGAGGGAATGACTGCCTCTCTGAAGGAGATAGGAACTCCATATAAAGACAAACAGAGTCAACTAGCCTGGATTCTTGGGACTCTCTGAGACTGAACCACCAACCAAAGAGCATACACAGGTCAGACCTATGCAACTCCACACATATATGTAGCAGATGTGTAGCTCAGACTTCATGTGGGTCCTGAACAACTGGAGCGGGGGCTATACTGAAAGTAGTTACCTGTCTGCAGAATGTATTCTTCTAGCTGGGCTTCCTTGTCTGGCCTCAGTGGGAAAGGATGTGTCTAGCTTAACAGACTTGATGTTCCAGGATTGGGGAATACCCAACAGGGTCTCTACCCTTTCAGAGGAGAATAGGAGGGGTTGGAGAAAGTATTTTGTGTGTGTGTGTGTGTGTGCGGGGGGGATTATCTGGAGGATGGACAGTGTGCCAGATGTAAAGTGGATTTTAAAAAAATAAATAAAAAATATTAAATAGGAAAGGTGTCAAGGAGTCCAAAGCCTAAAGAGGGAGAGAAATAAGGAGGTACGTGTTGAACAGCAAAGGACAATTTGAAATTTATTTTTCCTACAAGACATGCTTACATGTGGGAAGATATGTTCCTCAACTACACAAAACAACAGAAAGAAGACAGAGGTTGTGGGGTGAAAGGCTTTGGCTTGCTGAGACTTGGCTAACCCTACCCTTGTGGTCAGGAAGAGTGTTGGTTCCCATGAGAACTGTTTGCCAGTTTCCTGACCCCTGCAGGATGTTTTGCTCAGGTGGGCTAAGAATCATGAGACCAAGACGTTCCCTTAGATAGCATTGCTGGCTTCTTGTTGTTTTGCTTAACCTTGTGTAAATGACTATATAAGAGCTCTGGAAATAAACAGCTTTGTCATTTGGCTTCCAAATGACCTGAGTGTTTTCTCAATCTGCAGGCCCTCGTCCAGACTAGTTCTAGTTCGTCTCCTATGCGGGTGTAGGTGACAACTGGAGGTCCCAACTAGATCTGGAAAAGAAGGGAATCCCTGACAGAATGTTCCGAAAGCGCTGCCACAGTAAGAGCCGAACAAATTGATGATACAAGCTGCAGCAGCGAACCGAAAGTAAGTTTCCAAGGGCTGCAAAAGTCATGGGTGCTCGACACTCAACTAAACTTTTAGAGAATCAGGTTTTAATTTTGTTAAAGAAACGGGGAACGGAGGTAAAGAAAAAAGCTCTTAGGGGTTTGTGGGAAGATGTGAATCAACTTTGTTCCTGGTTTGTGACCAATGGGAGTTTAAATCTAACTGATTGGCAGCAAATTCAGAGCGAATGGTGCAGCGCTGTGGAGCAACACCGTCCGCACACTGTTTCGGGTACCTCTTGGTCCTTATGGAAATTGGTCCAGGACGCTTTGAGGGCAGATGATGAGATTATTAAAGTTATTAAGTTATTATTAAGTTGGTTTTTCCCTCTCAGCATACACCTACTGCTGAATTTTGGCAAACTGGGCCGATAATGTGGGTCCATTTATCTGCATCCTCTAAAAGGATTGCTGAAGCTTATTATGATATGATTATACAATTGTTATAGAAGGCGGACTAGATGAGCATTCAAACCTTTGTCATGTCGCCTTCTGTTATTGTTGTACCTTACAGTATGGACCAAATTAAATATTTGTGTTCACATAATGATTCTTGGGCATCCTTTATGTTTGCTACACCTGCAAAAATAGATAATCATTATCCCCCACATCAATTGGTGCAGTTTTTTAAGAAACATCCTGTGTGTTTCCCGAAAATAGTGGTCTCGACTCCTTTGGATGATGCTCTGTGTGTGTTTACTGATGGATCCTCTAATGGCCACTCTGTGGTGGTGTGCCAGGATCAAGTTTTTAAATTTCAGGGAACTACCACCTCGGCCCAGCAGGCAGAGCTTACAATGGCTTTACAAAAATTTCCAGATTCTGCCATGAATATTTATACTGATTGTGTTTATGTTTGCAATATTATATTGCCATTGGAAACTGCTTCCTGTATTAGTCCCTCCATGCCTTTGTTGAAAAGTTTAAAATTACTTCAAGGTCTAATTTGGCAAAGGACTAAACCTCTTTTTGTAGGGCATGTCCGAGGGCACTCTAATCTGCCCGGACCTATTGCTGCTGGCAATACTGTTGCAGTCAGGCTAAATTATCTTATATTTTATATACTTTAAATTTTTTAATTGTGGATAAAGAAGTAGAACGGCTGCTGACAGACATTGGCAGTGCATGGCTGCACCTTCAATCCAGGTGAAGTGGAAAGATTTGAACACAGGTATCTGGAAAGGTCCTGATCCAGTGTTGATAAAAGTACGAGGGGCAGTTTGTGTTTTCCCTAGAGATGCTGTGGCACCAATCTGTATCGCAACCCAGCTTTAGCTGGTCGACTTTTCATATTTGCTGGGCTCTATTTGTGTGGACCCTATGCTTGTATGGATCTCTCACCTATAATGTTACAACAGGGCATAACCTTTAATGGCACAGGCTCCTGGAACCAGAGTGATCAGTTTGAAATTACCTTAAAAATCATCAAAGATAAAAATTTTATTCTTGTATCCCTTCCTTGCTTAAGTCCCCCATTTTTCTTTGTTGTGCTTAATAATAGCAATAATACTGTTGATAATGAGAGGCTTAACTGTTCTGAGATTGAGTGCAGGTTGACTAATTGCTGGAACACCACTAGAGACGAAGGAGCTGTGATTGTCAGAGTGATGCGACCACTCGTGATGCCTGTGCAGAGCTATCGAGAGAATCTCCCCATAACCCATTGTCAGAGAAAAGAGAGACTTTGGGATCACCACAATAGTTGTCACAGCAATAGCCCTCTCTGTGGGTGCTGCTATGGGAGCTGGCATTGCAATTTCATGCTCTGTCCAGACGCCCAAAACTGTGGACCTCTTGGCCTCCCGAGTGGCCAACGCTCTGATCTGCAGGGATCTGCTGACCCAACAAGACATGAACTCTCATCTTGGTTATGGAATACTCATGATAATTATTTGCCATTAGTTAGGGGTCTTGTTCTCCTATGTATGCTACCTTCTCATGTTAAGAATGCCTCTTTTATGGTTCATCAGTTGAATAAGTATTTACTG
The DNA here is from genome assembly GCA_019843965.1 of Rhynchomys soricoides. Lineage (NCBI taxonomy): Eukaryota > Metazoa > Chordata > Mammalia > Rodentia > Muridae > Rhynchomys > Rhynchomys soricoides. The sequence continues at coordinate 11,253,556 of JADRCH010000175.1, forward strand.
GGACCCTGGAATGCTACCTTTGTTAATTTTACTAATTTTTTGCTACACCAAATATTATTGGTAAATGAGACTAGGGTTCCTCCAATAGATGGTACTGGTCTCTTGGACTCGTTTCACTGCTTGGGAAGCTTCATCAAAGAATGGGCTGGATTGGGAGCCCTAGGAGTTTTAGGATTGCTCGCAGCCTGCCTTGCTCTCCTGTGTTTATGTAAACTCTTTAAACAGCAGGGTCGCTCGTGTACAGTCTTGAGACAGGTTCTCTTATCCCAACGGACAGAGACCACTCAAGTATGGCTGTCTATGATAAACAAGTAGACCTCCATGACGGGCAACTTTCTCATCCAGGTACCAACCTAAGACAGGAGTTGCTGCCAAACTCTGCAGTGATATCCAGAGACTGGTAAGGACACTGGTGACAGAGATCGATTCCTAAGACAGAGGCTACTTTATAAAAAAGAAAAGAGTGACATGTGGGGTGAAAGGCTTTGGCTTGCTGAGACTTGGCTAACCCTACCCTTGTGGTCAGGAAGAGTGTTGGTTCCCATGAGAACTGTTTGCCAGTTTCCTGACCCCTGCAGGATGTTTTGCTCAGGTGGGCTAAGAATCATGAGACCAAGATGTTCCCTTAGATAGCATTGCTGGCTTCCTGTTGTTTTGCTTAACCTTGTGTAAATGACTATATAAGAGCTCTGGAAATAAACAGCTTTGTCATTTGGCTTCCAAATGACCTGAGTGTTTTCTCAATCTGCAGGCCCACGTCCAGACTAGTTCGTCTCCTATGCGGGGGTAGGTGACAAGGGGTAGCCTCAGGTTCTGTCCCCACTGGGTCCTCTGTGTGGATGTGTACATTCTTCTGAACATCAAAGGGCAATGTATAAATATCTGAAGCATTAGGCTTCTGGGTTTGCTCAAATAAAGACATGAGGCACATGCTGTAGCCAATATTTAAACTTTAGCATCCTAAGTTAAACAGGTGGAAGGACTTATGTGCACTGTTTGCTGAAGACTGTCTCTGAGATCTACGAGATATTGGGAGCAAAACCAAATATTATTTAAGGTGAGAAATAATTAATTTACAAATTTGCTGTCAATATTCCAACTTGTTAGTGACCTCCTTGAAAGTCCACTTGAGATCTGTTGTAATTATCCAGACATCAGTTACTCTAAGCTGGATTTAGACTTGCATTATCATATATATTTATTATATACACTGTGTATAATATTCTTGATAATGTTTACTATACTCTGCATACATTCTCATATGTTTATGTTTATGTGATTATTTGTATTATATTTTACTTTCTTAAAAGATTTAGAATCAATACTTATTTCATTGACCTAAAAACATTGTTTCAGGTCTAACCCTGAAACATGTAAAATTGTTAATTATTTACCTATTTATTTAGTTTTTTGAGGACCAACTCTTAAGTAGGACAGGGATAGCCTCAAATTCACTATGTAGCTGAGACTTGTTTTGATTTATTGATCCATTGACATCACTTTAACTACTGTGATAATAGGTATGCACCATGCCACCACACCCAGCTCTGAAATGCCTTTATAGATTCATTTGGCTACCTAAGTATTTCCTAGAAGTCATAACATTTAGTCACAGAAGCTAAATTTTAAAAGCTGAATCATGATTTTATGCATTTCCTTTCCTAAAGGATAAATTTCCTGGTAATCTCCCATGTTTTCAAGAACTACAAAGGGATGGTTTATGAGCTGGGATTCCTGTGGTACTTAACTGACTCATCTCTCCTGGAATCAGAATTCAGCACCATTTTCTTGGCACCAATGTGTGGCTGACTTCTGCTGCAGAGTAATTTTCCTTGGAGGAAGCTTAATACTCAATCTGAGAAATGCTAACTATTCCCAATTGAGTTACCTTAAATCGTGAAATATTTTCAACTCATGTGGATCTGAGTTCTTGAACACCCTCACACATTCAGAGTAGTCGCAGCTCCCTGACATTTTCCAAGGACGCCTTCCTGTTGGACCTTCCCTAAAGTTGTCTCTCCATCCATGATTCTTTCCTTAGAATCTGTAAATTACAATGTCTCCAATCTTATTTTAGAAAAGTGGTGTGGCAGGCTTCCCAACTTCCTCAATTCCAAACCTAAGCAGGAACTTTACGTCCACCCCGGAATCATCTACCTCAGCTTCCCCAACAGGCTTGTTGTCATGCTACAATTGCAAACTTTTTGCTTAGGACTGTTTGGCATTTTCTAAAGAAAATGCTGCTTCAGCATACCTTCAAAACAAGACATCTTTAATTATAACACCGGTGAGGTGATGGCTAATGTGGCTTAATTTCATACTTTCACCATTCAGATACAAACAGTACAGTACTTGTTTAATAAAGTGATTTAATGCACATGGCCATCTGAAGTAGTGACATTCAGTTTCACAAGTGTAGGTGAGATGCCCTTCAGAGAGTTACAAGGTTACTCATAAGGAAGTCCCTACTCTAACCCAGGGTACCTGGTCCACATCTCCTTTCCATCTCCACACCACATGGCCCCAGAGGTAGGCCTTTTGGGTAACCACTCAGCTTACTCCCACAGTTTTAAACAATGAAAGTCAGTGTTTGGGCAACTATTGTTTAAAAGGACATCATTTAAAAATATATATAATTAAGATATTTCTAAGACTATGAGGGGAAAAATGACCAAATGATAAAATTGTATTTTAACGTAACTTTTTTTTTAATGATCAGGATTAGAAAGAATGTCTCCAATATCTTTTAAGAACAAATCAGCATTAGAAAACTATTTTTTATAGTAACAGTTTGGCTCAGAAAAGAAGAGGTTTTTGTTGTTGGAAATTCAAGATGTGAAGCCAGGCATATTGACACATGCTTGCAATCTCAGAACTAGGGAGGCTGAAGCAGGAAGATCATGAGTTTGAGGCTAGCTTAGGCGATGTGGGAAGTACAAGTGTTTTACAAATTAAATAGCATCTTCTTTCTCTTTAGACTTCTATGAAAGCAGATAATTCTGCCACATCAAATATGAACCTTATCTCTATCCATATACCTATCTAAATATTATTTCTCTCTTATTCCTTTCAAACTCTAAAGTATCCAGGTAAGGCTGTGAATGGAAATGTACCCGGGATAAACAGCAGTGAATTATAACTTGGTCTTATTTTTGTTTGTCACTTGTTCTCATTTTTGATTACAGTATAAATGCTAGCTATACATGTATTGTCTGCATAATATGGGAAATATAAGACATAGTTTCTACAAGGATAGAGCTTGCAATCTCATATTATATTTTATTGTTTGGAACAAAAATGTGAGGAAGGCTAAAGATGTTTGCCTTCTGTACAGATGTCATACAGGTCCCTGCAAAGCTCATCTATCTACATCAGCAGGCTGTTCTTATCTCACTCTCATGGCTTTCTATTAAAGGAATTTGTAAATTTCTTGCCAAAAAAACACAGCTCTTTGATTCTGTCATTTTAATAACTTTCAAATGAAGGGCAGTAGACAGTTTTGTAAGTAATACAAAGGATGTAGTCCCATCTCATCCTCCCTAATAACACAAGATTATTCTAGTCCTCTACCCCCAGCCTAATGTCTCAATTTCTCATGTCCTCAATACCCAGTTTTTGGTTTTGATTTTGGTTTTCTGTTTGTTTGCTTGTTTGCTTGTTTTGTTTTGGGGGGGTTATTGTTTAGTTTTGTTTAAAAAAAAGAAAACCTGTCCCTAGACAAAGGGTCAAACAATGATAGCTAAACTTAACTTATATCCTAAGTTTTAAAGGTGGTCTATTTTTCTGTGGAATATAACATTTCTTCCAAGAATAAAAGCTTGAAAGTAAAGATATCCACTGTGCTCCTGAACATCTCTTCATATAAACTTACAAAAAAGCAATTTTATCATTAGTTCATTTTAAAAGAAACTTCATATGAATAAAGTACAGTTTACTCTAAATCTCGGCTCCACTAGTAATTCTCTACTATGCTCCATCCACTAGCTATGAAGACAAACACCCTTAAAACACATAAGTACTATTCTGTCCCAGTGCTTACAGCCCAGGGTGGATCTACTAACTCAAAAAAGGATTGCCATATACATTTCTGGATGATGATAGCAAATGAATGTGCAAAGAAGCTCTGAGAAGAAAAGCATCACAATGATGGGGATACCTAAGGGGACCTCAGAGGAGAAATGGGCTAATGAGATGAGGAGAAAATATTTTATTTTAATTATTTTATTTATTTACATTCCAGTCATTATCCCCCCCCCAGTCCTTCCTCCCACAGTTCCTCATCCTGTTCCTCCTTCTCCTTGCCTTGGGGAGGGTGCTCTCCCCACTATACCCCCCTCGTCTCTAGAAGATTAAGTACATCTTATTCCACTGAGGCCAGACTAAGCAGACCTCTGCTATATATGTGCCAGGGGTCGCAGACCAGGCCTTGTATGAAAGGAGAATATCTTAGAACACTTTATGGTAAAATTACAATAGGTACTGTCTGTCTACAGGTTTGTATTATGTTGAGCCATCTATCATAAAGGAAGTGGTTTTTTATGGATAGAAATTAAAATCTTTGTGCTCAGGATCCTAAAAGTCTGAGATCATGGTATCAGCATGGCTGGGTCTCAACACAATCATCCTTCTGGGAGCAGGCAACTAACTTCTCATTGCAGTTTCAGATGGTGGGTAAACTCAGTAAGATAATTTGTATTACTCTTACAATTTTCTAACAGAACACCTGAGAGAATAACTTCATAATGGGAAGCTTTACTTTGGGTCATGTTTTCAAAGGGTCAGTGTATCACCAAGTGGTGGACTGACATTGAGAAGAAAAACAGTTCACAGTGGGACAACACAGGAGAGAGAGAGAGAGAGAGAGAGAGAGAGAGAGAACAAGTAAACATGCAAAAAAACAGAAAGAGCAAGAAATTACAAACAAGGAAAGAAAGGAAGAAACACTGAAAAGATGTGTCCCGAACGTAACACCCTAAGGACTGACACTCAGTGGCCTACTTCTTCCAGCCATACTCTACTTCCAAAAGTTCCCAGAGCCTCTCAGAAATAGCACCACCAGCTGAGATTTTCAAAACCTAATCTTATGAGCAAGTATTCCTCATTCAAACCTTAACAGGTCATAATACCTACTTCCAAGATGCCTTCACTCTTTAATAACTTAATAAAGGCCTTACCTCTGGATACCACAATATTGAGGGCTGAGGGTCTCAGTATTGGCTTTGATGGGAGCAGAAGTTCTATTGCACTGCAACTTTCCATTAATCTACACTCGGTCTTGTCCTTTCTTCCCTGGGCCCCAATAAAACTTTCAGCTAAGCCCATGTTATACATGAACCCCCATTCCATTCCCTGGTCTTTTCTTCACTCAGATTGTAACATGGCTTCCCCTACAGGAAACTTGTATAGGGAGATTTAAGATGTCTAAGCATTAAAAGTTCAAATTGTTCTTGTCTTGGGGAGTCCTGATTCTGTTTTCACTCTACCTCATTCCCTCCCCTCAGGTGCAATCCTTCCCAGTTCTTATTGGTGACTAGCGTTATCTTTAACCTTTATGTTGAGCTTTGATTGGTATTTCTAGGATATTGTTGTTATTTTAATTCTGGTCTTCTCTGTGGTTCTATTCTCAGAACAGGTCTCCAACATGTATATTCACAATGCACAAAGATAATTACACATGTCAACACACCCACATATTTCATTACTTACTTCCTCCTCCTCCTCTCATAATTAAGTCTGTCTGCATTATTATAGCTATGAAAATGCTATATACAGGTTACAATAACCTGGGTAGTAATCTTTTCCTGAAAATGGATAACTTAGGTTGAAGAGTCAGAAAGATCATCTCAAACTGGAACTAGCTGGAGCCTGTACATATACACATGCAAATAGATAGATAGATAGATGGATGGATGGATGGATGGATGGATATAGATAGATAATGTATTTTGATCAACTCTGCCAGACATTTCCCACTCCATTTTAATCCCTCCCAGATTCTTCACAACCATATCACTCTCCGAATTTCATCTTTCTTCCTTTAAACCACCAAGTATGATTGATGCTATAAAATTGTACATGGGTATAAGGTTATGCACTGGCATGGAGAACCTACCTTTGGGTATAACAGCATAAATGTGATGGGTAACCAATGGCTTTTTGGTTGGATTTAACACCTACTCCCCAGGACACAACCCATGTATCTAGTACTCTTAAATTCACTATTTCTATTTCTGGAACTGGAAGCACTTCCTTCTCCATGCATGAAGGCTGTAATGTATCATCTGTTTTCTAGAGCACTTAAGCACCAAGCCAGTACAAGCATAAATCAAACACAATCCCCCCCATCCTCCTCATATTTTTGGAACTCCCTACAGATATGTGTATAAGCAACAGATGAAGCTCTGTGATAATTCTAGTGGCTGTCATGCAGGTCTGGGCTGCCAGCTCATGGAACATAACTCCATTCTTATATGCTGTCACAGATGTGCCATCCCCACCTTGGCATAGAAAGCTGTAGGCTTTATTTAACTTTTAGACTTCATAAGCGTAAGAAGTTCAGAGTGGTACCACCCAGCTCAGAGTGGTAAGTTTTGAAACAGAGTTATACTGGCATCTAATTCTCAGATAATATTTCTTAAACAAATGATATTTTAAGAACTTGAATAGCATAAAATTATCAAATAGCATTTGATATACCAAATAGCCTTTCTCAGAGGCACAGAGGTTTGATTGGGACATTAATGCTAGAACTTACCATCTATCTATGCTAGATGCACATTGCTTGTGTTTCCTATGCCATAGAAACTAAAGATCTATACTGTACTACAACAGATCTCATTACTGCGTGCCTAAGCCTACATATATTTTGCTGTTCTAGGTTTCAGTCAAAACTGATATGGTAAACGTAGTCCTGACTTCTTGTAGAACTCTGTGGCAAAATAACTAAATGCCAAAATATTCTCTCTGTATTCTCCTCTCTGTGCTGGTAGCTTCAGCCTGACTTGGCCTCTATATATACACTATCCAGCTTTCCTCAGCCACATTCTGTTCTCTCTGCATCTTCAGATTCTAATATTCCTCTATTTTCCACAGGCATCAGTTTTAGTGAACAACAGTCCACCCTAATGACTACTTTTTTTAAACTTGGCTCTCTCTATGTAGAAAAACATATTCCTAAGTAAAGTCACATTCTGTGGTATTAGAACTAAAATATATCATTTTTGAGGTAGGAAAAACTAAAATCCACCTCAAAGAGATGAAATATTCAAACACTTCTTCTTTACTATGGATATAATATGCAGATAATCACCTGAACACTAAAATCACATGGAGAAAAACAAAAGTTCTCAGACCAATGCCAACTTGCTAGGCATGCAAGACCTAAGATAAGAAGGACCCTCCATCCCCAGACAATCCTTCAGAGTAGATGGTCCAAGCCCACAGATGACACAAGCACCGGAGTCATCTTAAACACTAAGATGCAAGCAGCTTCTTTTCCATCTAATCCCACAGACACCAACAGGAAAAATGAAATTTTGTTTTGCTTAGTCTACTATTTTTAAATGACTGGTTTTACAGTGCAAAACAATTAGTACAACCTAGGCTATTGGTTTTGGAAGAAATTTTGGTTGGTTTTATTTTTTTATTTTTTATTTTGCTTTGTTTTTATGAGTAACATTCTTTTTATTTTTTGTCTTTTATTTTTTTATTGGATAATTTATTTATTTACATTTCAAATGTTATCCCCTTTCCCAGTTTCCCCTCCAGGAAAACACAACCAAACAGGTGAAGATATTGAACAAAACCATCCAGGATCTAAAACTGGAAATAGAAACAATAAAGAAAACAACAAAGTGAGACAACCCTGGAGATAGAAAACCTAGGAAAGAGATCAGGAGTCATAGATTTAAGCATCACCAACAGAATACAAGAGATAGAAGAGAAAATCTCAGGTACAGAAGATACCATAGAAAACACTGATACAGCAGTCAAAGAAAATGCAAAATGCAAAACCTTTTTAACCTAAAACATCCAGGAAATCCAGGACACAACGAGAAGACCAAACCTAAGGATAATAGGTATAGAAGAGAGTGAAGATTTCCAATTTAAAGGGCCAGTAAATACCTTCAACAAAATTATAGAAGAAAACTTCCCTAACCTAAAGAAAGAGATGTCCATGAAAATACAAGAAGCCTACAGAACTCCAAATAGACTGGACCAGTAAAAAAAAATCTCCTTTTGTCACATAAGAATTAAAGCACCAAATGCACAAAAATTTAAAAGCACTAAGAGAAAAAGGTCAAGAAACATATAATGGCAGACCTATCAGAGTTACACCAGACTTTTTACCAAAGATTCTAAAAGCCAGAAGATCCTGAGCAGATGTCATACAGACTCTAAGAGAATACAAATGCCAGCCGAGGCTACTATACCCAGCAAAATTCCCAATTATCATAGATGTAGAAACCAAGATATTCCATAACAAAAACAAATTTACACAGTATCTTCCCACAAATCCAGCCTTACAAAGGACAATAGATGAAAAACTCTAACACAAGGAAGGAAACTACACCCTAGAAAAAGCAAGAAAGAAATCTTTCAACAAACAGAAAAGAAGATAGCCATAGAAACATAATTCCAATAATAATACAAATAACAGGAAGCAACAATAGCTTTTCCTTAATATCTCTTAACATTAATGGACTCAATTCCTTAATAAAAAGATATAGACTAACACACTGGATACATAAACAGGGCCCAGCATTTTGCTGTATACAGGAAATGTACCTCAGTAACAAAGACAGATACCACCTCAGAGTAAAAGGCTGAGAAAAATGTTCCAAGTAAATGGTCTAAAAAAAACAAGCTGTAATAGCCATTCTAATATCGAATAAAATCGACTTTTATACAAAAGTTATCCAAAAAAAGATATGGAAGGACATTTCATACTCATCAAAGGAAAAATCTAACAAGATGAGCTCTCAATTCTAAGCATCTATGCTCCAAATGCAAGGGCACCCACAATCATAAAAGAAACTTTACTAAAGCAAAAAGCACACATTGCACATCACACGATACTAGTGGGAGACTTCAACATCCCACTCTCAGCTATGGACAGATCATGGAAACAAAAACTAAACAGAGATGCCATGAAACTAACAGAAGTTATGAACCAAATGGATCTAACAGATATTTATAGAACATTTTATATATATATATATATAATTATTTATTTTTATAATATTTATATAAAAATAATATTTATATAATATTATTATAATAAATATTTTATAATATTTATTATATATATAAAATTTATATATATATATATATATATATATTCTTCTCAGCACCTCATGATATCTTCTCCAAAACTGACCATATAATTTGTGATCACAAAAGAAGCCTCAACAGATATAAGAAGATTGAAATAATCCCATGTATCCTATCAGATCACCATGGACTAAGGCTGACAATAACAAGAGAAAGCTCACATACAAATGGAAGCTGAACAATTGAGCTCTACTCAATGATAAATTGGTCAAGGAAGAAATAAAGAAAGAAATTAAAGACTTTTTAGAATTTAATGAAAATGAAGGCATGGCATGCCAAAACTTATAGAACACAATGAAAACAGTGCTACCAGAAAAACTCATGGCTCAGAATGTGCCCAAAAAGAAACTGGAAAGAGCATACACTAGCAACTTTATAGCACACCTGAAAGCTCTAGAAAAAAAAGAAGCAAATACACCCAAGAGGAGTAGATGACAGGAAATAATCAAACTCAGGGCTGAAATCAACCAAGTAGAAACAAAAGTAACTATACAAAGAATCAACAAAACCAGGAGCTGGTTCTTTGAGAAAATCAACAAGATAGATAAACCCTTAGTTAGACTAAACAGAGGGCACAGAGACAGTATCCAAATTAACAAAATCAGAAATAAAAAGGGAAACACAACAAAAGAAACCGAGAAAATTCAAAAAATAATTAGATCCTACTACAAAAGCCTATACTCAGCAAAACTGGAAAACTTGGATGGAATGGATGATTTTCTAGATAGATACCAGGTACCAAAGATAATCAGGATGAGATAAACCAACTAAACAATCCCATGACCCTTAAAGAAATAGAAGCAGCCATTAAAACCTCCCACCCCGGAAAAAAAAAAAAAGCCCAGGACCAGCTGGGTTTAGTGCAGAATCTATCAGACCTTCAAAGAAGACCTAATACCAATACTCTTCAAACTATCCCACAAAATAGAAACAGAAGGAACACTGCCCAATTCGTTCTATGAAGCCACAATTATGCTCATACCTAAACCACACGAAGAACCAACAAAGAAACAGAACTTCAGACTAATTTCACTTATGAATTTTGATGCAAAAATACTCAATAAAATTCTCACAAACCAAATCCACTAACACATCAAAAGGATCATCCATCATGATCAAGTAGGTTTCATCCCAGAGGTGCAAGGATGGCTTAATATATGGAAATCCGTCAAAGTAATCCACTATATAAACAAATTCAAAGAAAAAAAAACACATGATAATTTCATTAAATGCTGTTTTTGGTTTTTCTGAAACAAGGTTTCCCTGTGTAGCCTTGCCTCTTGAGTTTATACATATCAGACATTCAGCCACTTTCTTTGTCAACCTCCTTTATATGTTTACATACAGACACAGGTAATGCTAAGTTGTTTGATAATATTTTGGTATGTATTTATTTTTATGTATATGAGTATATTCCTATATAAGTTTATGTACGCCATGTGTAGAAACCCACAAATGCCAGAGGAAGGTAACAGGATCCCCTGGAACTGGAGTTGCAGGAATTTGTGGGCTGCTGTGTAGATGAAGAAACCAAACTCTCTGCAAGAACAGTATTCTTAACCACTTACATATCTCTCCAATCTCTATATGGTAGTATTTTAAGTCAAGCATTGAAAATGGGATAGAGTATTTGGAGCACATCAGGGAGGATTATGGTAAAGCTGCATTGAACCAATGACAAAGACATTTACAATATTGGCTAAATTCATCCATAAGTGAATCATGATCTTACAGAGAGTACATGACTTTTTTCCTGGAATTATTCAAGCACATTTTATAATTTAGTTTGAAATGTAAAAAGGAAAAACAGAGATATTCTGAAAACTAAATAGTATGGAAGATTTGTCACAAAAGGAATTAAGCTAAAACCAAAGAGAATTAAAATTTTAGTTTTAATGTGTTAATATACAGATATATCAGTACATCCTAAAATAAATCTACATATAGAATCAAATACATATGGTGATTTAATATATGATAAACTTGGCATTTCAAGTCAAGGAGAAAATGTGAACTATTTAATAAATTGTGTATGAGATAAAGGATTGCCATCTGGTAGAAAATAAAGTGAAATCGTACTTCTTGGTTTGCATCAAAACAAATTTTATATTAATCAAAGTTTTCCACGTAGAAAAAAAAAAAGAAACATAAAGAATAATGAACAAAATGTAAGTCTCATAGTAAAAACGATTTTAGGAGTTTCTAAAATGCAGAAGTCATAAAAAGTAATAACCACATACATAAAACAAAATGTGCTTAGAAAAAGCCACTATAAATAAAACTGAAAGAAAAAAGATGGAAAGTATGAATGGAGATATCAAGCTTACACTACAAATAAAGGGTTAGTGCCCTTTCAATAAAGACAATAATAAAAATGGCATCCCCGTAGAAACATGGCTGTGAGCTAAAAGCCCACTCCATTCACAGAAAAAGAATTCAAAAGGCCTCTTAACCAACTAAATAAGAATACATTAAATTCAATTCATATTAAGTAAAACTGCTACTATAATACAACAAAATCTGCTTTTAGAAAGAACCATTCTATATTAGGGGAAAGAAAATCCAAAGAAAAATTTAAACAGATACAGGGATTTGAACCCAGGTCCTCATATTTGCAGAACAAACACTCTTAAATTTGAGCCTTCCTTTTAACACAGGTTCTGTGCATTTTACTACATACACAGTGGTATGAATGTAAAACAATATAAATATGCAATAATATGTGTTGCTTGTTTTTGTAGTCTTGTGATAGTAGAGGAACATCAAGAAACACATAAAAGTCAAACAACAGAGGGCTGAGTAAGAGAATCATGCTTCAACAAGACAAGCCACAATGGAATGAATAGACTGAAGCCTGGTTAGTTTTTTTTGTTGCTGTTGTTTGTTTGTTTGTTTGTTTGTTTTTTAATGTGGATAAACATGAAATCATTAAACTAAGTATGTTGGACACAAGAAGATGAACCTCCTGAGATTTCACTCACAGAAGTAAGGAGCAGAATATTAGTTACCAAATACTAAGGGGAGGAGGGTGTGGAGGGGTGAGTGAAAAGAAACAAAGTCTCAATCTGATGACGTGAATATGTTCTGGGTTTCTGACATACAGAATGATGTAACAGTGAACAGTGTTGTACCAAATAATTCAAAATAAATAGAAGATAAGGACTTGAATTGCTTCATCACAAAGAAATCAAATGCTGTAACCCACCCATCTATTCATCTGTTAATGAGACTAAGAAAGACAAAGTGAGGAACCACAATTACTCTGATGTCACTTGGCAACCCCAAAGTTCTGGGAACACAAATCATTGCAAAGTAGTTTTATAGATATCCTGTCACCAAAAAGATCATATATTAGATGTTAATGCCAACAGTGTGCAACTGAGACCCACTGTGGTACTCACAATGCCCAAGCCCAGCTAACCAAGTGCCACACTGGACATCTAACTTCAGTTTCCTGACATCGGCTCAGAAAGCAGAACTATTTCTTTTCTTTTGCTTCAATAATAACAGTTTTAATTATATATCAGACAAACTTACTGAACATCAATTCTTGACATGTTGGGTCATACATAATGAAAAGAAGTTATATATTCTAATAATTTAGTAAATAATGCATGACACACTATAATACATCCCTCTTTCCCTCCCTCCCTTCTTTCATCCCCCCCTTCTCTCCTTCTCTGTTCCCTCTGACCCTCAATAAATGGCAGCTGTTTGTATTGATCTTCTGTCAGTTTTCAAAGTACTGAGAGGCCTAGAGCCTGCCATGTGTTCGTAGCTGACAACAAAATTTATAGCAATGCAAACATGTGATATAAGTATAGAAGAGGAAGAATTCTGCAGGTCAGTATTAAGGCGTTTCTTGAACTATTGGGCTAAAGTTTCTTCATGATGCTACTTATATAATAAGCAGTAATCTCGGGTTCCTTAACTATTTATCCTTTATATAGTCACTCCCTGTCAGCCCATACAATTAGTATATCAGGAAAATGAAGCATCAACAGCAAATGAATTCATCCAGCAGCATGTAAATTAGAGCTCAGGGAACCTTGGCATCAAGGTCCTTCATGGCTTTTCGCTGTACCTACTATCAAATCCCTATAAATTTTAACGTACTTTTGGGGCATTTCTGTCTCCTTCTGTTGAACAATTACATCTCTCAACAATTTAGAATGATTTCTTAGGTCTGAACATAAATAAGAAGATTTTAAATTATGTTTTCCATTAACGAGTAAAAATGATACCTTTTAATAGTCTGTGCCAGGGTGGCTAAAAGCAAGTAGGGAGATACACAGTCATAGGCAAAGGTACCGTGACTGAGCAGAATCTCATCATTCTTTGATATCATGCCAAGAGTGAGAGAAAGTAGTGATGTCATCCAGACTCCAAGACAACATGACTGATATACTATCCTACCTCGGTTCTGGAAACCAGAGCAAGATGATGTCTACGGAGGTTTCTTTGGCGATGCAAAGTCCAGGTGTCTTTTCAAGCTGCATTCACTCAAGAGGGCAGATGTGAGCACCAAGGTACACACGGAAAGTGACATGGTCAGGACACTTCTCCATAATATGAGTCTTGTCATCTTGGTAAGCAGCAGAAGTAGGGAAGCCTCTCTGATCAACTCTAGTTGTTTGTACATATCCAGGGCATCACAAGAAAATCCTCCTTGCCCATCTTCCCACAAAGCAGATCATCAGACCTAGGAATGTCATCTTTCCCTGATCCCCTGAAGACTTTTGTATAACAGGTGTTCATCCCTGTATCCAAAAGATATACAGAGATGGCGAGGTGAATCTGAACAGCCATGTCTTGTTGCTTTTGCCCAAGTTTCTTCTTCTCCTTCTCCTTCTTCTTTTTCATCACCATCATCATCATCACCATCATCATCCTCTTAGAATGTATCCTTTTGTTTCCTGGTTGCACTTCTACAGTGCTCTCAGAAAAGTTTGTTCTTCATTCCTGAAGGCCTCTTATTCATTTCTCTTGGTAACCTCTTTTGCTAGGCATCCACCACAAATTCTGTGTTTTATTAACAAAAAGCATATTTGCATCTCAATAGAACCGAAGATTTTTCAAAACATTCCAGTGAGTAGAAAGGTTAAAGAAGAACTCTATCTAACACTTTCTTTTTTTTTTTTTTTTTTTTTAGAAAAATATGGGAATCACAGAACCATATCTATTCTATCATTGGTCAGATCTATTCACATCATCCAAGTCACCAAGAGGAGTACTGGTAAAAATTCATTATAATGGATAATCATGTATACAACAGAAAGTGAGAAAAACTGGCTAGAAGAAGAACTAATCATACATGTTACAGGAAAACTTGGCCAAAATTCAATTCCTGGAAGCATGTTAAAATTGCTATATAGGAAGTAATTATTATATTCTTAGAAAACTTCACAAAACCACTTAGAATATTGAGGATTCTAGTACACAGGTTGGGACTGGTCAGGTAACATTAAAGGACCCTACTATATGTGTTGATGCCCAGGAAGCTAGGTCACAGAGATAAAAGAAAAATTCACAGCAAATCTGTAGCTGTCAGGAAGAGAAAAATATATAGAAAACCCCAAGGAATCTCAGCAAAGTGGCAGAGAAGTTACTTGGCCCTGAGGAAGTGATGGGAGCAGTCACCTTTTAATCACTGCTGTCTTCCAGCATCTCATTCAATGCTGGGTCTCAGAAATAGCTTCGGAGGGCTGGAGTAAATTAAAACTTTCCTCTGCTCCTTCTCTTAGACCTGTAAGATTCAGACAGGAAACCTCATTGAAAGGTTTCTTTTATCCTTCAGCAGCTCACAAAAGCAGCAGAGCCCCATCTCTGCAGAGCTGAGTGAATGGAGAACTTCAGACGAATAAAAGATACTGAGCTTCAGAGAGATCAGCCTGAGGAAGGTGCAGATGCTTGTCAGCTGAATAAAAGTGCTGAGAGAAAGTACATTATTCCGAGGGAACCCACATTGCCAGAATGATTAGAAAAGGCAGAATTATCTAAGATCTGGAAAGTACCCAAGAGAGGGTCATCTAAGATTGGGAAATAATAGTTAAGAATTAGATCTTTTCAAAAAACCAAAAAAAAAAAAAAAAAAAGAATTAGATATTTGCAGAATTGAAAATTACAGTATAGACAAAGATGAGAGAACAAAGGAACCTAATAATCATCAATTTCAAAGCAAAATAATGAAGAAATGATAGTGATGCAAGTGTAAATGAGAGGCAGGGATGTTTACTGTAACGTTTTAATTGTAAAAGATACTCGAAAAGCCAGAAGAAAAAGATTTATTTAAAACAGAATGAGACACAGTCTCAGACATGCCCTCAGTGATGTTTCTCAAACAGGACAATGAGACAAACAGACAGACAGGAGGAAATAAGATGTCTCTTAGTTTGCAAGATGGCAGAATACACTCAGGCAAGATTGGCCTGGGTATCCAGGAAATAGTCTATGGAGAGCTGAAAAACAACTGTCAAAAGAGATGCCATGGCAAAGGCTAGACCCAAAGCAGCAGAGGCAGCAACAGAAGAACGAGGAAAACTCTCATCCTGGCACAGGGCTGCTTGGCACTAGCAGTGACTGAGCAGACAGGAGATGTCATTTCTAAAAGACTTGAAATAATTAATGTTTAAATGTTTAAAATGGAGAGAGGGGAGGGGGAGAGAGAGACAGAGACACAGACAGACAGACAGACAGAGACAGAGACAGAGACTCCTACTAAATCGTGGCTTTAGAGCCCAATACTCCATAATCCACACTCCGAGAAACTGGAAAGGGGCAATGGTCTGAAACCTGTTAACACAACAGTGTGTGGCTGTGGAAAAGGAACCTGAAAAAAGATCTTTTTTGTGGAAAAGATCTGAAAAGCAATCTGATGGGAACTAAAGTCCATATTACAAATCTCCAGCAGGCTCCAAGCAGTATCCTAGATATCTACAAGAGCTGAAGAGGGGCAGAGCCAGCTATGGTACCTGGAGCCCAGAAGACATTCTCAGAGTTGTGACCAGATCTGAGACTCCAACTGTAAAACGCACTGACAGGGATAGCAGAGATAATCCAATCAGATAAAGGAAGACCCAGAGAAGACATGACTTTTCATTGTAAGGAAACTCGGACGTTTGAGGAAGGAATGTGAGAGTCTGGACCATAACCAATAATCAAGGCAATTAGTGCTGATTTCAGCCCTTGTCAGAGAAGCTTCTTCTTGCGGTATTTTCATTCATTACACACGCATAGCTGTGTGTGTGTGTGTGCAGAGAACAAACAAGTCTTGAATGACTAGCTCTGAGGGATGGCAGGAAGAGCAAAGCAGCCCCCTATTCTATAGGGAGCTAGCCAGAGATACAGTCCCCCCAAATTAACTTGTAGTCATCACCAAGAATGTGGCAGTTTTACAATAAATTTTATACACCCTGTGAGCTGAACAGTGTAATGTACAAATCACTGACCTATCAGGATGCTGGGTAGGTATCGTTAGCCTTTGTTATTTTAATTTCTGGTTCCTCCTTCTCATGGAAATTATTGGTCCTCTTTTTTCTTGCTGAAGGGTCTTTCCTGAGCCTGTGATCCTACACTTGATGCATCAATCAATCATTATTCCCCACGGACGCTGAAGTTAACCAACCCGATTTTTCCCAGATGAATGTCCAATTTATACACAGGCAGGACTGAAGTGGCTCAGTCCCAGGACATGAAAGTTTCTAAAATTTCATCTGTTAAGCCATTTCTACTAAATAATGACCTGAGATGAAATTTCTTTAAAAGTTTAAGTAGTTTTTGTTTTATTGTTTTTATTTTTAAGAAAAATAAAGAAGTTTGTCAACAATGATTCCTCCTAAAATTGTAAATGTTGGTATCAGGACCTCCAAACTGGGTGACATCACACCCAGGCACAGTGGGACTTGTACACCTGTTGCCAAGGCAACAGCCACCATATTCCCAGAATCCACTTGGCCCATTTCCCACCTTTACCTGTGGCTATGTCACTCTCTATATATAAACAGAAGACCCCTCTGATCTCTCTCTCTCTCCCCCTTCTCTTTTTGCTGCCACCTTACCCCTCTCTTTCAATAAATCCCATGTGGAGCTGCTTGACCTGGTGTGGTTTCTGGAGCTGCATGACCATCACAACAGTAAACATCAATATTTAGGAGCACTTTGACATTAAGGATGATAACCATGAGATTAAAACTAAATATAGAATAAGTCTAAACAGTTTTCATTGAAATTTACATTTAAAGATGACAAAATACTTGATGTACCATAATATGCACAAAATAATATGTACTCATACTTAATGTGCAATGTAGCATAAGTTCATATTTATTAGAACCCTATTTGTCTTGTTTGCTTTATAGAAGACAAGGTTCACTCCAGTCCAGACATGCGTGAACCCCATGATAATTTCTGACTCTCAGTAATCCTTGGCCTCAGTCTCCAAAGTAACAGTATTACCTGAGTGAGTCCTGTCCTGCTAGAACTCTGTTTTCTAAATCTCTCAGGATTAAGCCCTAGATTATAACAACAAGAAAAGGGAGAAGTGTGGTATTTGAGTTGAAAGTGGTAAAATAAAACCACATTCAAGACTCCAGTATATTCAGGTACAATATATGCATGTGGATGTTGATAATTTCAAAGAAATGTCATGTAAAATTACTTAAAGCAAACTTACAAAGTACGGTGTGAACTGAGCTGATGGACTGAGGATTTACACAGGATCCAAGTCCCCCAGCACGATTACTGTAAGTAGCCCTGGCCTATATGGATCCAGAGTCTGCCCCTTTGTTGCTGACCACGAAAATACATGGAAATACACCCTCACAGAGTACCACCTACTTAGGAGATCGCTGTACCTCACACCAAGTTTGTATCCTTCCACCGGTAGCTGTGCACATAAAGTAGTTCCCCCTTGTTCTGGCCCGTGACCTCACAGATACTTCAAAGCCATCTCGGAGGAAGATCCTCTCACATCTTGCCTCCCACCAACCTCCTGAACTCACTTGTCTCATCACATACTCAAACCCAGATCATTAGCAGATGCTCTGTGTGGAGCTTACCAAGTTCAAGTTGCTCTTAAAAACCCATCAAAGGGTTTCTCATGAGCTTTTGATTCATTGGACCTGAGTGAACCCAGCCCCTGATATTTCCAGCCAGAGTGTGCAAACATAATTGGGGGGGAGGGAGTCATCTTTCCAGAAGTGTGCACAGATTATCACTCAGAAGCAATTACAAGACTAAGGTATGTTATGAATCTAGTAAGCCTTAAATGCTTTTAATTTGCATATGGGCTCATTGGGGACAAGGATGTCAGAATCCCTCAGCTCACAACAAAGCAATCTGTGTAGGATAGAAATGTATGCCTGCCTGGGCTCCATCCTGCCTGCTGCTCAGAATACCTCCTCCTGTAAGGTCTCTGAGCTGAGCAATCAGCAAAGCCCTGTTTGTTTTCACACCTTTCTGCTTCAGGGGAAGTGATAGGCTTCCAGGTTCAGAAGAGCCGCTCTGAGCTCTGCTCCACAGAGGAGTGAAAGTAAACAGGAAGGCAAGCGCCTCACACAAGGCTTTGTAACCCTTGTGTTAAATTATGTCAACAGGATGCTGAGTACAAGATCTAGGCAGGAAATTCCACAGCCCAATGATGAAACCTCCATGGCACCTGGCTGGCAGAGACGCCTGGGTGGCATTTGCTTTGATCTACCCACCTATAAGGAAGATTTCAAAGAGAAAATAGAAAACTAAAGGCAAAATTTAACATGAAATAATCCAATGAGTTAGATCATTGCTTAAGGAGCAGCTAGCACAGCGCCCACCATCAAGACTGAAATCAAGCTTGGACTTCAAAAGGACAGCCAAAACTTTTAAGTCCGATTTTAGTTTTAGCTTTGGGGAAAGATCTGTGCAT
>JADRCH010000175.1:11277789-11342957 GCA_019843965.1 Rhynchomys soricoides
GGGGGAAAGGATGCCTCAGCATGGGCCTATTGAGACATCCCCTTCCCCCATACCTCACCACACCCCCATAAAATATATATCTTTTTATCTTTTTATAAACACATCAGTAATTACTTGTTCTTCTAAAAATAGTTCAATCATTCCTAAATCAAACTGATTCAGAGTGTTGCACTCTGAATGCATGGTAGAACTATGCTGAGTTCTAGGAAAACACATCCCAAATTGTAAAATTTTTCTCAAGTGAGAGGAGAAAGAGAGAGAGAGAGAGAGAAAGAGAGAGAGAGAGAGAGAGAGAGAGAGAGAGAGAGAGAACCCTGGGAATTTTCTCTGGACATTATTTATATAGTCACATGTGAGTATACTTCAATCTAAGTCATACTCGAAACTGTATTACAATCACACCGTAAATATGACTCTGCAACAAAAAGCAACAGACTATTGATTCATGTAACCACAAAGATGGATATCAAGGGTATTCTAAGTGATAAATCTGATCCTCAAAGATGATATGATGCATGGTTCACATGGCACACATAGCATCACATAATTATGGGAATGGAGAATATATTATTCGTTTCCAGCAGTTGGAGTTGTCTTGGAAAAGCTTCTCTGGTTTAAACAAGATATCCTGGAAGCTCCAAGATAGCAACATGAAAACAGAAGCTGTTAATTACCATACATGTGATATTGATATGTAGTACCAATATGCTTGCTTGATAAACATGTTAAAGGTTTACTGGATGACTTATTTATAGATATATGTGGAACACACAACTTAAAAATAAGCATCATTAAAACCTTAAAGTTGACTCAGGGCATTGGGGATATGGAACTGGAAGAAGCCACCTCCTGCAGCCATGCAGGAACCCCAGAGATAGAGACACGAACCCACCCATAAAACTTTCAACCTAAAATTTATTCTGTCTACAAGAAATACAGGGATGGGAGATGGAGCAGAAACCAAGGAAATGGCCAACCAATAACCAACCTAACTTGAGACCCATCCCATGGGCAAGAACCAATCCCTGACACTATTAATGATACTCTGTTATGCTTGTAAACAAGAGTCTAACATGGCTGTCCTCTGAGAGTTCCACCAAGCAGCTGACTCAGATGCAGACACCCAAACCAAACAGAGGATGGAGCTTGGGAACTCTTATGGAAGAGTTGGGGAAAGGACTGCCTCTCTGAAGGAGATAGGAACTCCTCAGAAAGACCAACAGAGTCAACTCACCTGAACCCTTGGGGCTCTCAGAGAGAGCACCATCAACCAAAGAACATACACAAGCTGGACCTAGGTCTCCCCATACATATGTAGCAGGACTACAGCTTGGTCGTCTTGTGGGTCCCGAACAACTGGAGCAGAGTTTATCCAAAAAACCATTGCCTGTATGTGGGATATGTTCTACCTGGGCTGACTTGTCTGGCCTCAGTGGGAGAGGATGTGCCGAGCCTCATAGACTTGATGTGCGGGAGTAGGGTATACCTAGGGGTGGCTTCGCCTGCTTAGACAAGAGGAGGCAGTGGGGGAAAGAATTGTGAGAGGGGTTGACTGGGAGGGGCAGTGAGCAGGATGCAAAGTGAATAAGTAAAAAAAGAAAAACCTTAAAGTTGGCACTTGCCCACAGACTGAAAAATCTGAGATTAGTTTCCACAACCCACACAGTAGAAGGAAAGAACTGATTTTTCCAAGTTGTCCTCTAACCTCTAAATACAAACTAGGGTACACATATATGTATGCACCCACATTGTAAATAAGTAGTGAATATTGATTTAACCAGTATTTGCTATGATTATATTGAGTAAATGATAGATGATAATTGGCTTGAGGATGATGAAGAGACACAGAAAAAGTCATTAAATATTGGGGAGCTGGAGAGATGGTCAGCCATTACGAGCACTTGCATTTTTCCAGAAAATCTAACTTTGGTTCCTACCTATTGGCCATGGTGAGAGAGTTTCATGTACACCAGGAACTTCAGCTCCAGAATATTTGAGCTCTTTCTGGTCTCTGTGGGCATCTATCCTCAACAATTGGCACACATATATAAAATTTTTTAAATATATATTTTTATTTTCCGTATTAGAAGGATAAAGATATATCTGTTCTTTAGAAGTTAAGACCTAGTAACTGAATATATTATTAATGTATAATGTGATAAATATTATTAAAAAACAACAAATTCTTTTAAATGTTTGTTTTATGAACAAAATATGCTTATTTTCTATTTACAACTCCTTACGTTGTTTCAATCATAAACTTATTAGAATTATTGAACTTTTAAAACTATGATAAATACATATAAAATTAACTATGTTTATCTCATAAGTTTGGGTCTAGCCATGGCAGTCTAGTCTACAGCCTAGACTTCAAATAAATAAATAAACACAGATTAAGCAAGTATAAAAACTTGGAGATGGGCCCATAGACTGTTGGGGATGATTCAAAATACACAGAATTAATCTCAACTTAAATACGTGGAGAATTAGGTAAATGAGAGCTCATCCATAATGTTGAAAGCCAGGAAGCCAGGAAAACATCTCCAAAGAGCATTACTATATTAGAAAAATTATAATATGATAATAGCATAGAGGTACACATTTTATAGGCCTTGAATAAATAAAAGTGTAGCACATGTATGGATAAATATTATATTACTCATGTACAAAAATATATTTTAAGGAAATAACATTTTAATACTATGTATAAGTGATGATACATTTCATCCTTTTTGTAGTTCAGCATTTTGTACTAAATTTTTCAGTATTTCCTACTTACTGACTTCCTTTTTAACCATAACAATAATCTGTATTTGTCAACAACAAATCAATAAACCCCAGTTAGTACAGTTAGGTTGTAGAAGTAGAACTTGGCTCAACTTAGCTCAGGAATTATTTCTGATGGCACCTCTGCAATGGAACAAGTATAGCAGCAGGCAGTGACTATTTTTTTAAATCCAACCCACAAGCTCTTTTGTGTATGGATTCCTCAAAAACCACATGGTTAAAGGCCACAACTCTCTGTATGATAGTGATCCAAGTAGATACCTCTACTCTGCTATAAGGAAACCCTAGAGTTTATAAAGCAGAAGGAAATAAATACCTTTCATCTATTCTGAAAATATGTTTTTCATATAGACATTCATTTGTGGTGAAGCTGAGAGCAACCATGATCAGACAGTACCAGAACCATGAGAAATTTCTGGGTCACTGTGTTAATCTGTTGATCAAGTATAACATCAGCGATGTGTGATAGGGCAAGGCAAACTTAAATCCTCAAAAGCTGAAGGATAAATGTAATCAGAGTAAAGTGACAGCACCCTGAAGGTACTCTCCAACAAAAGAAGTAATGTCAAGTTCACTGAAAGGTACATACTTATGAGCCCTAACTGGGAAAAGGGAAGTGGTCTAATTTCACAAGTAAATCATGGTACTATGACATCTTCTGTTTCTGAGTCAGAATTGTACTTTGGCCAGCCAAGGGAAATGACATAACTTTGATAATGATGGCAATTGGCAGACATGGACCATTATGGTTTCTTCTTTTGGATAAAGCCAAAGCCAAATACACTTATTTAACATGATTCTCCAACTGAGACTTAGAACTGAAATGCTTTACCTTTTCCCTCTTCTTCCTCATCACATATTCTTTCTGTCTCTATTGACCAGAGTAAGTTTTAAGGCCAAAACCTAGCACCAAATTCTAATTCAAAGAGTGTAGCAATAGATTTTTACCTTTCTACTTGTTTTTATTTTTATTTTTATTTTTATTTTTATTTTTTTGGAATAAGACAGGATCTTTCTATGTAGCCCACCTAGCTTTGAACTTATCATTTGGCTAGGCTCAAAACTGCTATGATCTCGCTGCCCCAGGCTCTTGGCAGAGAGAATTACAGATATGTGTCACTATACCCACCTGAAACAACTTCTCGGTGGATTGATTTTTAAAATGAATTTAAAAAGTGGATTCAGAAATAACTAAGAAATTATAACTACTAGATTTATTCTACTTATTAACAGATTTTTAGATATTTTCTCTTGTTATATTTTTTAATTCATTGTCTGCTTCAAGGGACACATCACTCTACTTAATATAGCATGGAAAATATGCCTTACAACGTCTTTGGAAATTTTTCATGTGTTGTTTAAGCTTGTTGGAAATGAATTCTAAAGCAATGAGGGTTCTCCTATCCCAGACACTAGAATGTTTATTTCATGGCCTCCAAAACCCTTTGTCTGCAAATTGGTTGTAACTGACCCTGTAACCAGGAGGAGGAGTGGTAAAACAGCCTGAGAGTGAAAACAGTGTGCCCTTACAAACAGGCAGAAGGTAAGTCATTTTTGTTGTTTAATCTCATGATGTAAAAGTGTTCGCAGTGGACACAGGAGGATGGATGTTCAGACATGGTTAGGATTAGGGTTAGGGTTATGGTCAAGGTCAGGGTTAAGGATAGGGTTTGGATAGGGTTAAGAATGGACAAGACTCTGAAACTAAATTAGAAACTCCCTCTAACTAGCCTGACTTGGTTTCTTCAGCTGATTTAATGTTAACGATCTGCTGCTATTTGTTCTTTTTGTTTTGGAATCATCCTCACTTGAGATTCTTTACTACTCTACCAGGGATTCTCCAGAAGGAGCTCCCATTGACTGTTTCAGTGAACCTGCTCAGTCAATTCCTTCTAGATGTATAGAAGCGTCCTACTTGATGATGCTCTTTCAATTGGGCCTCTCCATTTATCTCTACTGTATGTTTTGAGTGCCCAAATTCCATACTATTTTATTATCTAGCCCCCTATCTCCCTAGATAGATAGATGATAGATAGATAGATAGATAGATAGATAGAGATATATTCACTCACGCACAGAATAACGTACCTACTAAAGTAATGAACTTACTAAATGAAAATAGATAACACGCACACACATATGCATACATGCACCCACAATGTTGTGGTAGTTTAGATCAACTTGACACAAATGCAAGTCACCTAGGAAGAAGTAGCTTTTCAAGTGTGGAATTGCACCATCAGATTGGTTTTGGGCACATCTGTGTGGAATTTGCTTGGTTAATGATTAAAATGTGAGGGTCCAGCTCACCATGGCAATGCCACTTCTGGTGGGATGGTCCCTGATGGCATGAGAAAAATAAACTGAGCAAACCATAAAAACAAGCCAGTTTGTATGAGTTCTTCTGTGGCATCTGCTTCCATTGCTGCCCTGACTTTCTTCAATGATATGCTATAACATAGAAATGTAAGCCAAATAAACTGTTTACTTCCACAAGTTGATTTGGACATGGCGTTTTGTCTTAGCAACAGAAAACAAACTAGGATAGAAATATTTGCTGATTTCCCCTGTACTTAAAATTATTAAGATACTATTCCAATGGGAAAGACAGAAAAGAAATAAAAACTATGATATACTTTGTACTTCTAATTATATACATCACTAAAATATTAACATTACTAAAAAGAATTTAAATAATCCCTAATGCCTATTATGGATTAGTCAATTAAGTATTATTGTTTTGTTACTCCATTCCTTTAATACTATAATTGTTTCCAATGACAGAAACTGCACCAAGATACATTATATATGCTTATTCCATTTGCACATTCCACAGGACATAATGGGTTGAGAATATCATCCTCATTGTATTTAATAAAAGAAACAAAAACTGAAAAGATTAAGTCACTAGCTAAGTGGAAGAATCAGATCTTGAACAGGATGCTTTATAGAATATAAACTCTAAATTTTATTTTCATTTGTAGTTGAAAAGCCATTCATACATGACAAAAGCTCATTGATTAATTTTTTATGAACATATAGTGCCCTTTATTTTAAAATATCAACAACCATTCCTCATCATTATCACATAAATGGTAACACCCCATTAACACTTGAAAAATGTCAAGCCCTAAGAAATCAGAGGACTTGAGCTCCCTGCCACATGAAGATTAACAGGAGAGGAGGAAGGGATTGTGACGTGATTCTCCATGATTCTAAATACTTGGTAACCTTCCTGTAATAGAATTTAGGGTGGAGACATTACTCAAAGATTATCCATCTAGCCCCTAGCCAAGATTTTTACTTGTCTTGAATATCTCAGGGAAGTTGGTGGGTAGGCTCAAATTAATTGTGCATTTAGTATGGCCTACATACTACATATGAGAGATGCTTAATATGCTTCACCCCATTTAAACTTCAGGGCACCCCTGGGAGATAGTTATTAATTTCATAATATAAGAAAAATTTACATCAGTAAGATAAAGTCATTTGCTCAAGGTCAGATAACTGATAAGTCATAAAATTGGGATTGAAAGCAATGTTACTCAACACTAGGGCATGGCCTGCCTCTTTGTCACACATCCAGTAAGCATTGTCATAACCCTAGAATATTGATAGGCATCCCAGCTAGCCCTTGTAAACTCAAAGAGTATATTCATACAAGTATTTGCAACTCAGAGTTTTTCTAGTGTTGAGGAGCAAATATATTTTTCATAAAATTTAGTAAGTACTTCGCAAGAGCCTAAAATCACTCAGCCACTAGTTTATTACAAATAAGTGGCCAACAATGAATCTTCAGCCTGTTTAATGAGAAAAACTACTCTGCCCATGAGATTGGTCAACTAGACACAGGGGAAGGACACTAATACTTTAAAGATCTCTGCTGATCATCACCCCAGGTCCCTATGAGCATTCTTTATATGCTTTTATGTAGGTAAGGTAATGCCTATGAAAAATGCCACATTTTAATTAAACATGTCCTCAAAATGAACTTCTCCAGCTCATCAACACACACATCCCTACTTTACATTCCCATCTCTCCAGCACAATCCTGGCTACCCAATAGAGCCAATACAAAGCCTAATAACACCACTTAATCTTGCAACATCAAGATTTGAAGGTAGTTAATGATCAAGTATATACGAAACACACATAGACTAAGTTTATTAATAAATAAGTGAACAATTATTGGTGACCAGCCAAGCTTACTTTAAACCATCACCGTGCTGAATGTTGTTGGTCAGTGTTTTCTATATGAAAACTATACTAGGAGACAAGATTTGGACTCTGTAAACATTTTTTAAAGGAAATTACAAAATAAAGGAAGTTGCACTAGAACATATATGTATATTCATATGCATACATACATTAAAAGCACATACATATTCAGAGGGATGGACCTCAAAGTGCCAGTACCTTGTACTGCATCTGTGCAATGATACTTTCAGAGGCCTGCTAGGCCCTCTGTTTCTTCCCTAACACCTTCCTCATCAATTTTTCTTTTGCAATTGCTGGTCTGTTCTCAGGAGTCCCTATTCCTCCCCATTTGTAACATTTTCCATTGTGGCTTTTTGCCTTTGACTGCTCTTGTTGAGACCTCAGATTCTTGGATCTGGCCGCCATCTAGCCCTATACAGGTTTCTGCCCTACATACTTTACCATATCAATTTAACACACAAATTTGGGGATTTCTGGAGCTAGCTGGTTTGGAGGAAAATAATCCCTTTGAAGTGGATGTTTTCATAGATTTGAGATGGCAATGACAATTGTAGGCAGCAAGTGCCCATTATGCAAAACATAAGCAGAGTACATCCATCTTCGGTAAGGTTATGTTTTACTTTAACTGTTGACTTTAACTCTAACCTAGGTTGGTGTTTTCAATTGGATGTGGTCATCCATGAAGCTGGTTTTATAGCCTTGAGAATTCACCGAGTCAAAAATTATTATGCCTGCATTTTTTTGCAAAGGCTGAATAATTTTATTGCCCTCAATGAGATTGGTAGCTGAGGAAGCTGAGGCAATGATGAAAATAATTAAATCATGTGCTTCAGGGCACAAAGCAATCAAATGCAGATGAAGAGAGAAATTTTGCATTCCCTTCAGATCCTTTTGACCTCCTTCTCCCACCAACACCCCCTCCACCACCCTGAGCCTGATGCAACTACTGTCTAAGAAGACCAAACAACTGTGCCTTTCACTGGCAACTTAGTGAGTTGTCGTTGCCTTAGCCAAACAGGATTGGATCCAGACAGTAAGAAGATGAGGTTCTGCCAGAGACGAGCTTTATTTCCTTGGCTCCTTTCTCCTTTAGCTGACTGGGTAAGGACTTTTACTAGCATTATTTCTTATAATTAATTGTTTCACTTCACTGATCAAAAGCTGCTTCCAAATCTGATCCAAGGACAAACACAGTCCCTGAAATTCATGGATCTTGACATTGCAAGCCCCATAAACCGCCAATGAGGAAAGACTGGACTTGGGCAGAAATGCCTTTGGTGCCCTTTCACAGACCATAATCCACTCTCTGTATAGAGCAATGGAAATGTCTGGCTATAGCTATGCAGCAGAGACTTCAATGTTCCTGCCTTTGAATTCTCAAATGAACAATGCACTCTTACCTTACACTATCTGTGCTATCTATCTGTGCACATAGATTTTCAGAAGAAAAAAAAAAGGCATCCTTGCCCTTGCAGTCTATTGCTCATTTGTAGGTGACTTAAAAGAGTAAATAATTCTCCTAAGAACATTAATTGGGTTTTTCTACTATGAAGTCATAGTGCACAAAGGCTTAAAGACAGCCTGTTTTCATTATAACGTAAAGATTATATTATATTCAGATGTTTTCCTTTCTGATTCTTACACAAATTTATTTCAGAACTTCAAAGCAATCATACTCACTAAGAAGACAACTAAATTTGATGAAAGAGAAGATGACTTTATCATAGTTTCACAGTAATGATTTCAATAAATTTAGATTTCAATAAATTTCAATAAAGATTAATTCACTAGTCACCCTTTTGTATGTTAGGGGTCAGCACATGGGCTGTAAGGCTTGAGGTTATTTGTCAACATTATTTATCACTGTTAATAGACAGCTCCTCCACGGTGCAGTAGTCAATCATTGTTAGATGATAGATTTGATGACTGGCTAGAGGGTATCTGTCCCATAGCTTTTTGTTCCTGACCATTTCTTCTGTTGATTGGCTACTGAACAGAACTACAGCTCTTTCCAACTTGAAAACAGGGCTAAATAGAGGTCTAGTTGTAGAGGAAATCAGAGATTGAATGCCTATAGGTGTACATGTAGATGACGTGCAGAGGACCAGCAACTCAATCCATTTGGGTCTCTGGATACCAGTGAAATATGCATTAGCAGGATTATATTTTTGTCATGGAGCTTCAGTGACCCACCAGGACCACCCCTTATATACTCTTGATCTGGTATCCCCTGGAGGTTAGCTAAATCATGCATAGCTCTTATACTAGCATGCCTTTTCTCCCTCTATTGAGAGATATTTTCTGTGAGGAAAGGTTTTGTGGCTATTATGAATTGCTTCTGGAGTCTATGGATCTTTAAGGTACAGAGGTAGATAATAGATTATGATGTAAAGTGGTTACAATCTGTTCAAGTCATCAGACTTTTTGATATTTGTATTTCTGGGAAAACAATTATTTATAAATATGAAATTTTATTAAATATTTTCTCTAGGATATATAATTTAGAGGATAGGGATTTTATTTGCTTCTTTTCATAAACATGTGTACAAAAACAGTGAAATTCTTCTCCAATAATTTCTACAGGGAAGACAGATCTAATTCTCGCCTGATTAAATGGTTCTTCACTAAATTTTCAATGTAGATGTTTAGGATGTGGGAAGAAACAATGTTATTAAAAGGGAAATTACTTGCATGGAGTGCTTCATTTTAGGAGACAATAAAATATGAATGGAATGTATAAGCCTACAGATTCATTTACACTCATGCTTCTAACAATCACAGTCTAAAACAGCATTTATATGGCTTCCCAAAAGGAAGATCGGAGTTCACCCCTCTTTATACCATTATTTCTTTTAGTCACTATGCCTACCTAATTTCTCTTCAGGACTAATAGAATTCAAAAGCATCTTCTCCAGAAGGTCTTTTTTTGTTAACAGATGAATACATACCTCATTTGTTAATTCTTACCTTCTGGGTTAGCTCTATTACATAGGTCACTCTATTAAGAGGTCCAGATTTTTTTCATTAAAAATTATTTGAAAACTCTTTGCATTTAAACCCACTACATCAGTTTACCACCCATCCCTATTTTCTTAACATCTAGTTTACGAAAGTACACATTCCCATTGCTGTCATCATAAATAACCAAAAACTTTGTGGCTTAAAATAATACGAATTGGTTACTTTGCAGTTCAGGAGGTGGGACAAACAACTTGCGTGTTAAGAAGTTAAAAGTGGAGGTATTGAAGAGTTGTATTTCTTATGGGAGACTCCTTGGAGAGACTCCACATGCTTGTCTTCCCATCTTACAAGGGTTACCTGCATTCCATGGTGCATGATCTCCCCCTCCATGTTCGAAGTACGTGGCTTTAAACTCTGTTCATACCTTCACATCTGTATTTCTGAGTTTTGACCTCTGGCCTCTCACTATGAAGACCTTGGTCATTTTACTTGGTTTACCTGGGTAATACAGAATAATTCTCTCATTCATGATATTTAGTTTGATCACATCTACAAAATCCCTTTTGCCACATAAACATATTTGGGGCATAAGATATGGGCATTTTTATAACTGTACTAATCGGTCTACTTTGTTTGTATAATAAAGTAATTTCTGACAGATAGTAGATAATTAATAAACATGAATTCAATTAATTATAAAATATAGAAAATATTTATCACAGTGAGGTTATAGTTTATATAACAAAAAATATAATTCTAAGTTTTTTTCAAATCAAAATACTTAAATTAGATAATTTTGATATATTTTATATTCATGAAATTCTAATACCCTATTCTCTAATAAGATATTTATTCCTTTATAATTCATACTTTGTGAGATGACTTAATGAAACACAGTATCACTTATGCTAAGAAATAGTTACTTTCATTATAATGCTGATTTATGACAATTGTTGGCAGCAAGTTAGTGCCCATTATGTACTAAATGGTACAATAAAATCCAAACAGCCTTTTATGTAAAAACAAATAGATTTGCATCTGTTATCAATGGGAAAATTATAAATTCTTGTTTTATTCTCTGTCTAATTTGGGGCTTTAGTAGAATGTTTTCCTAAAAGAATGAAGGGTACTACAATAATGTTGTGTGAGGTTCAAAATACTTAACATAGTATCTATATGTCTTCATCCATATTGTTATAGTCTGACCCAAGCAACCCTGGCCCTCTCCAAAATTAACCTTCTTATACCATTGACTCCTCACCTTTTCCTTTAAAGACAATTCACCACCTAACATCCAGAGTCACTGAGTAATTGATAATAGCTCATATATACTCTCTACTTAAAACTTTTCGATGGTTTTCCAAACTTCAAAATTCTGAGTCTGGCTTTGAAGCTCTTTCATGAACTGAAGTCCATGTTCCTGTGTAGCTCCTTCCCAGGACACAATCTACTTATGCATATCTTTAAATACCCACATCTCACAGGGTCACAAACAGTCCTTCGCATGAATGCTTTTCCTTCTTCAAGAACTCATCATTATTCAACTCTCAGTCAAATAAAATTTCTCAAGCAGGCTTCTTAGAGTGGTATCATTTTCTCTTTTGATTCTCCAAAATTTCCTTATAGCATTAATTGAAGTTGTGTCTTAGTTTGCATTACTAGGTGCCATCTTTCTCCACCATTGGTACATGTGAACACCATGAATGGAGAAATAGTATCTTCTCAGTTTAAGTATGTATACATAATCCATAATAAGCCTTAATTCATATTTTTAAATAGCTAGCAGGCAATAAAAACCATTAAATGTTTAAATACTCAATGTCTATAAACTCCATGCAGGTAGGCATGTTACTGATTTTCTTTACCGACCCACATATACATTACCAGTAAACAATGCTGATAAATAGTTGAGAAATGAATAAATGGTACAATAAAATCCAAACAGCCTTTTGTGTAATCAATGGGAAAATCATAACTTTTTTTATTCTCTAATTTAGGGGTTTATTAGAATGTTTTCCTATGGAATCAAGGGTACTACAATAATGGTGTTGTCTTATATAGTGTATGCAAGATCTCTTGAGAAGCACATTCGAACTGGGGGATTAATTCAAGGCAGCTGTGTTTGGGGACAAGGATTATACAGAAGAACCTGCTGGGTGTTGGCCTGATATGAGATATTCAAAGGTTTTTGTGATAATGATGCCCTGTGTTTTAATTTCTCTTTGAATAGACATCTCTCTGTTCTTCACCAGTTTATAATAGAAATATATGCTTAGAGAACAGGATGAATAGGAGATACCTAATACTTGAGTGCTGACGGGAGTGCAACTACCATCTTTACCTGCTTTAGCATATGCTAAAGATGATGGAAGTGTTGGAAGATATCTATAATTTCCTGTCCAGTCCATCTAGATGGAAAAAACGAGAAGAATGTGAATTTCCTGGAGGGGAATACACATAATTATTTGCCTTCCTGTATCTTTTGTAATATTTACTTATTTCTTAGACTACTATGGAAGGAATGCACATGACTGCTTTCTAAATCATCTCTCTAGATATGACCTCATTGCTTTGCAGAATATATTCTACAGTACTGTTCTGAGGTAACTGCACTCAAACTAAATCTGGTAATGCCAATACAATATCTAATGGTTTTCAGTATCTTATTTTAATTGGTGGATGATTCAATCTTACCAAGGCCTGCAAGGATTCACATTTCATGGCATGTCACCTTTCCTTCCATGTCCCAAGTTCTCATTTCTTAGGCTTCTTATTACTCCTCAAAATGATGTGCCCCTGTGTTTCCTCTACAGTATGTTCATCCCAAGTATTTTAAAAGTTAATTTAGTGTGTATATGAGTGATGGCGTTTGCATACCTTACAGGACGCATGTAGAAACAAGAAGGCAACCTCTCTGTGATCCCATTCCTGGGGAAATGTGAATAAGCATAGGCAGACCAAAGTAAGGATAGCATTAAAATCCAACTTGATGACCCAACAGCAAGATTTATTGCAGGTGCTTATAGGAGAAAGAGTGAGCAGCAAAAGTGATTCAAAAAGAGCTGTATCACAAAATTTCATTCCAGGTCATGAAAGTAGACATTGGCAGCTGATGACACAACTTGCAAGTAACCAAATAAGTTAAAGAGTGTCTATTTAAGGCAGATCAGTTGGTTCAAGCTTCTTTCAAGCAGCTTGTTGCCTGAGAGCCCCTCTCAATAGTACTAACTGGTTACATAAAACTGAGGATGGAAAGGCCTAGTGTTTGGTCCATTTCTGGGAATTTCTAATGTTTTGGTGTTGCTCAGGAGCTTCCCTTTAGAACATCCAGAGTCTTTAAAGGTTTCTGTCTAAAATGGAATATTTGATCTCCATAAAGTTTCTATGACTGTGACTTTCTGAAATCAGAAGTCCATTCTCTCCCAGCACATTGTGGTACCCAGGAATCAAATGCAGTGCATCAGGCTTGGATGCAAGCAGAGCTATCTTCTCTGTCCAATACTTCTTTTCCAATTGTTCCTAGACCCAAGTGACTAACAGTCAGGTCTCAGAATATTTCCTCTGTGAAGCTTCATGCCATTTCACACCAGCAGAGGAAAAGCTCAGGTTCCCTTTGTGGCATATTCTTAGCACTCTGCTCTTTAACCTTTACCACAAATGCAATTAAATGCCAGATTTGTAGCAGGCCGGTTAAACCTAAGAGTGTCTCAGAAGCTAGTGTTCCAATGCTTATTTAAAAGCATTACCTTCAGAGAACATCATTTTTATTCAATTAAAGACTCCCTAGAAGGTTTTTCTTAACCATGTAAGCTCCATAATGATATATGGAAAGGTAAACTGGACACAGGTATTAGCTACTAATTGTTTTTCATCTATAGATCTCTTTTCACACTTGAGTGACTAATTCTTCCTCTGCATTTATACATCAGGACTATGGTCTGAATGTCCCTCCAAAGCATGTGGAAAGCTTTGTGGGAAACGTTAACTATCATCCTGGTGGTATTAAGAGGGAAAGCTACTGGTGAACTGATAACTCTGTCCTCTTGAGTTGATGAATATGATGTATAAGGAGATAAAGGTTGTTGCAACTTTTTTGATGTTGACCTGTTTGTCAACATCAGAGGGCACACTGTGCTTTTCCACTATGGAGGCAGCAGCAATTAGGAGTCATTTGGGGGAGAAGCCTCAGTCCTCGGACACTGAACTGGTTAGTATCTGATCTTAGAATTCTAACCCCTAGAACTATGAGAAATACAATTTTTAATAAATTATTCAATCTCAATAGCATAATCAAAAGTAGTTAACAATCTCCAAAATGGCAGTAGTCAAATATCTGAATTAAACTCATACACCTTAGTTCCAATCCTAGCTCCAAGAATTGGTTTGAATTTCTATATTTACACCAATGTGAAATTTCCAGTTCTTCTAACTTTAAATTTTTTACTTTTTTATGTTTTAAGAATTTCATATATGAGCATCATATTTAAATCATTTGCACACATCTTTCTTCCACTCCAACTTCCTCCATGTCACATCTCCATGTCACTTTCAAATCCATGACTTCATACTGTAACTATTATTTCTATGCATGCACACATATATACATATATGCATACATTCATATATTAGGGGTGAGAACTACACATATCCATGGATATAAGGATAAGCATTTAGAATACTGTTAGAAATTATATTGCTTTAAGGAAACAGCAATAGTTGATTCAACTCTATTGAGTTAATGTGAAGGATGTGAGTGAGATGATGACATAGCCTCTCTATTGTCCTCTATCATCCCATCAAACCTAGGGAGTTGGTTAGGTGTACAGTGCCAGCATGAATTCTTCCCAGATATGTAAGCCTTAAGTCCAATTTAGACAGCTTTTGGTTAACCCTGAGATGAAGATGCCACTATTGCACCACTAAGAATAACTTATACTGGTTATCCCTGTGGTTGATAGGCTTTAGGAGTAGGTTTGACTCTTGATAGCACCATTGACTACTACAAAAGCTAGCCTCAGGACTAGGCTTCTAGTTAAGATTTAGCTTGATTCCTCCAAGTCTATGTCTGAAGTATAGTCATGAATCTTAGTTTCATGACCTGACAAGCAATGAAGAGTAATCGTAAAAGCTTATATGATTTGAGTAGCTTCTTAGAAACCCCTAACCAACTACTCAAAAGGAGGTTTCTTATGCTTAGCACTGGGGGTTTTGTTAGATTATTTGTGGCTGTTAGGGAGAATATCACCACATGCGATATAGCTATAGTGTGTGTGTGTGTGTGTATGTAAGTTATTTGTGTGTATATGTCTGTGCATATGTTTAAACATGCGGTAATATTTTTCCTCATAGTTTCGTCAAATATCCAGATCATCACTTTTGCTCACTCTTCTTCACTATCACCCTCCCTATCCACTCCAATCCACAGTAAGAACAACCTTTATTTGTTTTTGACATACATTTGTGACTTTTCAAATTTTCATTTCAGGATATTATTTAGATATAGTTTTGGATTTGTTTTTTGTTTTTTAAGAAAAATCAGTGGGGATGGTAGTTCTTAAAGATCTACTGCAATATACTTTATTATAATTCTGAAAGATAATCATGTAAGTTGAAGCTACTAAGTGGTTAACTAAGTCTCAGGTAAATCTGAATTTTGAACATTCTAAGATTAATAGTTTTCATGAGTAAACTACTATAGTCAGGTAGAAATAAAAATGAAGGCAGAAAGTCTATGGAGTAGATAAAAAGGAAGAGGGAAGAAGGGGAGAAGGGGAGCAGAAAGTGAGGGGCAGAACATTGTGAGTATAGTAAATGTTAAAAGTGTATTTCATCTTAGAACCTCACACTCTGAAATTATATCACTTCCTACCATGAGCTATCTTTGCCTCAGAAATGGAAGACAATATATTGAGACTTCCTCAGAATGTCAAGAGAACTATACCTCCTCTGTAGCATATGCACAGATCATTCCTGCACAATTACACCTATTTCTGGTTTTATTTTAATTTCACTATTCAATAAAATATCTTATTTCACTTAAAGCACAGTATTTTCTCAGGTTTTTCAAAATCTTACTACCTATAAAATAATCATAAATAATTTGCTCAATGAAATCATAGTGGTATTTTCTAATGTAACAAGTAATTTTCAACCAATACACATGGCCACATATACTGTTGGTGTAAAAATGCTTTTAAAATTATCACAAAAATTCATTTAAAATGATCCTTTCCTCTTCTCTGGAAGTTGTTTTATATTTTCTCTACAACTTTCATACTCACCTATGAAAGTTCATACACGTTGATTTTTTTCCCTATGTACACAGAGAAAATCAGAAATGCCTAAAATGAAACAAAGCATTAAAGGGCTCTATCTCCTCATGAAAAAGACAGACGGGTGAAAGCATTAGTGGATATTTAAAACTATAAATCTTGAATCTGAAAGAAGGAAAAGACAACATTTATGAAGGTGAGGCCTCTCTCACTTCACGGTTCTGTCAGTTATGTGGCTCAGCCCTAGCTGTGCAATAAGGGTAACATTTATCATCTATGGATATCAAAACCAGCTTCAGAACCGTACATGTTTCTCACCTCTCCTAGCCTCCATATTGTCCTTCATAAAGCCTGGAGACAAGGACTTCAAAGGGAATTCTTTCCTTAGATCAGCTCTCAGTGGGAATCTGAGAGCAACGAGAACAAGATTCTGCTTAGTATTTATTGAGTGCCAAGTGTGTCCTCAACAGTATACAATACACAGAGAAAGACGTGGTCCATGTCCCATGGGGTTACCCTGTAAATAGGACTGGTGAGGTGATGCATAATTGGCTGAATTCTTACCCTGTGTTGATGACTTCTCTATGGGAACTCAAATCGTCCTCTGTGGAGACTGGTGCTATTCTCCAAGTACTTAACAAGTGCTTTATATCTTCTGAGAGCCTGGCACAGAAGGCCCCATAAGGAGGGAGAGCTCTGTGTTTGTCATAACTGCCTTGTATTCAGGCTGTTCCTCAGACAGGGTCTTCAATAGCCTTGACAGCAGTGGGGAGTTAATAGATGGCTTTGTGGATAGTTCAGGAGAATCAGCAAGACCCTTATCCTACAGACAAATGTTCAGACTAATACTTCCAGAATTGCTCTCCTGACTGCCGTTTTTAGCATATCATTTCAATGGTTACAGCTCCCAAGCGGCCCCCTGTCTTTCCTTATATCTAAAAGACACCTTTGAGAACTACCGCAGACTTGATGCTGCCCTCCTGATGGCTAGATTATGTCCTTTGGAAAGCCTCACAGACTCTCATTCTGTAGAACCAAGGTACCTCATAAACTTAGAAACTGCTAATCATTCTTTACCATGTGATGCCCCTCCCCATTTTATATGCTTGTTCTGAGGGAAAAAAAAAACAAAAACATACCAACTCTAACATCTCACACCACCTTTCTAGAGTTTTTATATTCAGACTTCGTTGCTAAATATTTACCTATTTTTGTTTACTCTGGCAATCTACTTTGTACAAAAAACCATTCTATATTTGTAGCTAATTGTGCAAATATGGAACAACCTTCTCTAAAGCCCTCTTTGCTCAAATTCCAGGCTGCATTATTTCCTGAATATTCCAAAATGCTCTAAGGATGTAACAAATAAAGCAAAGGTTGTTAGTTCGTTATTGTTATGGTTGTAGTTCCTAGCATTTTTATCTCCAACTGTTTCTTGCTATATTTTCTATATTTTATTTTTCTCTTGGTCTTTAATTTTTTGAAAAATATTTTCATATAGCATTGCATGTGGTCCAGGATGGCCCAAAACTCACTGCACAGTGGAGGCTGAATTACTTTTTTTCCTACTTCTACATCCAATGTGCTGAGTTTGCAGTTCTTCACTATAACACTCATCTCTGTGACTTATCTTTAATATCGACATTTAGCCAAGTAGAGATAAGAACTATGGGGTAAGATACACCAGTAGTGAAGCAAAACCTTCTCTGTTAAGGAGCTTCCCTGCAGGATAGAATGTTTCTGTCTTGCAAGAAACTTCCATTCAACACCATCTCAGTTTGCAAAGTAGCAAGGAAGAGTATATTCTGTATGAAACACTCTGACCTTAGCTTAAAGCTGTGCAGATTATAACAGCTTCGGTTCACATAAATATGAATTTATAATCTAAGATTTAACAACCCTTTAAAAATAAGTTATACTCTGCAGAAAAATATATCATGAAACTACATCCCAGAAATTGAAATTACACAATTATCAGATGAGAAACAGAAATTATCTATGCTTTAAATGTTTCATGAAAATCACAGATGGATTCAAAAGCATGAATAAGATGCATAAATCTATGAAACTATAGCAAACATAATTAAAATTTGACTTATATAAATGCCAGCTCTATAGTTAAAATTAATACACAACTTAAGCAAAAACTTGTATATAACTGAAGAAATATTAAAGTGAGAGACAATGTTTAAAATGTTCAGTGAAGAAGAAATGTATTGTTTGATGGTTATGAGCATTTGCTGCTCTTGAGGAAGATCCTAGTTTGGTTTCCAACACCTTCAGCAGATAGATTATTTCTGCCTGTAACTCTACTTCCAGAGGACCTGACACTCTCTTCTGGCCTCTGTGTGCATAAATCATGCAAAGACACATTATTAAAAATTTAAAATAATTTAGAACATAACAAAAATATTCAGAATGCAAAGAGAGGGAAAACGAGATATATTAAAGACATCTATGGAGGGGAGGAGATTGTCTCAATGTCTAGCATGTATCTGATGAACATCATATCACAGAAAGGAATGGAAGGGCAACATGTCAGCTGTTGTTACGGCTATTCACAGTTGTTGACTTGACTATATCTGGAATTAATGAGAACCCACCCATGTAGCTGCATACATCTATGGGGGATTTATTTTATTTTATTTTATTTTATTTTATTTTATTTTATTTTATTTTATTTTGATTGAATCATTTGAAGAAGGAAGACCCATCCTAAATCTATATTACAACTTCTGGGGCAGCCTACTTTGTCTGCTTGCCCTCAGTTTCACTGACAAGTTCATGCCTTCACTGTTATTAAAGCCTACTTCATCAGAATTTCAATGTACACTGAACACAAGCTTCATGGATTGAACAACTATTGGGCTGTTGGACTTTCTCTTGGATTAACTGGACTGAAGACTGTAAGCCGCTGTGTGTGTATGTGTGAGTATGTGTTTAAGTTAGTGCATGTATTTATGTGTGTGTGTATGTATGTATATATGTATGTATGCATATATTCATACTATCAGTTTTTTAGTTCTCTAGAGAACCCTGCTTAATGCAGCTGTTTACTCTGGAATCAAAGAAAGGTTAGAAATCCATAGCAGGGGTGATATAATCAGAAAGCCACACAAAAGTCACAAATGTGATATGGGAACTTTTTCCAGTTGAATATTGGCAATTTTTCAGAATGCCATTAAAATTCAATGACCTTCAAAACCAGAAAGATTTTTGAAGGAGAATAGAAGAATTCCCAATGACAACAATGAAATGGCTGAGGAAAGAAAGAGGAGAAAGAAGAGGAGGAAGAGGAGGAGGGGGAGAGGAGGAGGAGGAGCTGAAAGCACAGGAAGGGAGTGGATTTGGGAAAAGTTGGAGGAGGGGCTAGATATGATTAAAACACACACAGTTCTCAGAGGGATAATAAAACTTTGTGAGGTGCTTAATACACACACACACACACACACACACACACGCACGCACGCACCCACACATGCATGCACGCACATGCACGCACATGCATGCACACGCACACACAAGCACGCACGCACACATACACACGCACACACACACACGCACACGCACACACACACGCGAATTACCCACTTGAGGTTAATAATGCTTCTCTGAGAGATGTCTAACAAAAATCCAGTGTCAGCTTGGGAATCCTCCATTTGAATTGTTGGTTGGAGGTGCAGGAGCCTCCCAAAACAATATAGACTAGTTCCACTGCCCTTGGTTGCCTTCTGATACTGAAGGTAAGCCTTCATTGCTGAAGATATCACACACTTCAAACACAGAATATGGATAAATTGAGCTGGAATTGACCTAGAAGCATATCTTTAATATTGCTAAGTCATATTCCATTTTACTATAAAATACCACAATTGATTTCTACATTCAGTTGCTAGACATTCCTTGGTTTATAGAGTAAGCTGTATAAATATTTTAGGTAGGGTTTTGTGTATTTCTCTTGGTTAAACTCTAGGAGTAAAACTGCTGGCTCATATGGTAGGTGAGTGTTTAACTTTCTAAGTAACTGGCACATACTCTCATAAACTGCTATAGCATCCTGCATTCTTGCCAGTATCCTGTGAGATTTAGATTCCTTCCAGCCTCAGCTTTACTGAATATTGTTAGGTTT
Source organism: Rhynchomys soricoides (assembly GCA_019843965.1). Taxonomy (NCBI): domain Eukaryota; kingdom Metazoa; phylum Chordata; class Mammalia; order Rodentia; family Muridae; genus Rhynchomys; species Rhynchomys soricoides. The sequence continues at coordinate 11,298,157 of JADRCH010000175.1, forward strand.
TGCTTTTTAACTCTGATGAGAGGAAGACTTATTTGGCTTTTCTCAGGAATGTATGATTGCTTTTATATAAAGATATTTTACTAATTTTGTTACATGTATGGCTAAGCAGTCTCTATTTTAACATGTTATTATAAATAGTGTCATTTTCATATTGATTTCCCATCAGGTAAGTTTATATACAGACTATAATTGAATTTGGATACTGGCCTTAAATTCTACAGGTTTATGAAACTCACTTTTTGTCCTTTTAGATTTTTTAACAGAGTCTTTGTAGTTTCCTTTGTAGACAAGCTTGTCACAAAAGCAATTTTATTTGTTTCTAGAATATATCTTTCATTTTTTTCACCTTGTCTCATCATATTGGCCAAGACTTAAGGGCAGGGCTATAAACTTGGTATAAATGTGTAAATCTGAGCAGCCCCACTTGAGAACCTGCAGGACAAAACTGCAGTTTGAATCTAAGGGAGCATGTATAGGATGGAATTCTCAGATGAGAATTCCCACAATTTGCTAGACTAATTCTCGTTCCTTTCTACTGACTTAGAGGACTAAAGCACATAGACAGTGACAGGGCAGTTTTTCTTATTGAATATTTTGTTCTATTTATTTCATATCATCTTTCTATTGCACAGTTTCTATATATAAAAGATAGCATGCGAGACACATCTTTAACACGTGATCTCATTTAACACTGAGTCCTCTGGTTGTATCCTTTTTCTACAAATGATAGTAGCTCATTCTTTTTTAAGGCTGAATAATACTTTGTTGTATGTGCATAGTGTATTTTCTTTGTCCATTCATCTACGACTGGCAGTTAGAGTAATTGCACATCATGGCTTTTGTGAATGGTATCACAATAAACACAGGCCACACATGTCTCCTTTGTACGGTGACTACACCTCTTGATCTATACCCAGGAATGGGATAGCTGGGTCACACAATAGCTCTATGTTCAACATTCGAAGGAGTCTCTACACTGTATTCTAACAGGCCTGTACTAATTTGCATTCCTTCCAGCATTCTCCAACACTTAGATTTTTATAAAGCCATTCTAATTCAGTTGTGACCATATCTCATTGTGGCTTTTACTGGCATTTCCCTGGTGGCAAACAAACAAAAAATAGCTTTTATTTCCCTCTGAAGTAAATGCATTTCAGATCCTTTTCATATTATTTTGACTGGATGAATTATTATTTCATTACTTTCTAGTACTTTTTATATTCTGTGGGGTGTTAGCCCTCTGTGCAATGCACAGGTGACAAAGATTTTCTACACAAAGTGGTTTTTAAACATCCGCAATTAATGCATCTGAACTGAACTCTTACTGTCTACATAGATAAATGTGTGCAACCTCCTATCTTGGTTCTCACACAACAAATCGCATTACTCAGTTGTTCAAGCCTAAAACATTTAAGAATATTCTTAACTTTTCTCCATATACTCACATTCCTGATCTATCCGGCTGATGCACTCTCTCCATTCTACTACTGTAGTCTGGTATATAAGAAGTCTAGAGACGTCTCCAATGTGTTTTCTTGACCTGAAATATTGATGCTGTTGCTTTCTTCATAGCAGGCTAGGTCCATGATTTCATAGTCCCAATGCCAAATTCAAATCTTCTCACATAGTTCTTTTAAATATTGTCTTAAATATCTCTCTATGTTTAGTCATTTACAATCTGACTTATGTGCCCCATGAAATTGTACCCAACATCTGTAAACCATAAACCATGACAAGGCCTGAACAATACAAGACTCCAACATGCTGATGCCCTTCAGAGACCTGTGACCTGGAGAATTTTTCACCTTGCTGGGGTGTGGCATCTGCTGCATATGCTGCTCCTGTGGCTTCTCCATCTCTCTATGGATCTCTCTGGCATATTTCATTCTGTGTAGTAGCCCCATGTTACTGTCTCTGAAACATTTCTTACTAGGACAGGCTTACTCTGACATGAAACCTTCCCCCATGTCTCTCAAAGTTTGTGTGCCTCTCATAATCTCATCTTTCAAAACCCTGAACCCTTCATAGTATCTTATCCTAATCACCAGGAGTTATAATGAAAATTATTACAATGGTCTCCCTCCTACCATCCCAGCTGCAGCCCAACCAAGCCTTTCTCTAGTTAATAACTGACCTACCTTTCTTAAACGATGCTAATTTGTTCGTGGAAACCACTCTCACCATCTGCTAGAATATATCCCTTTCTCTCATTCTCCTTTGTCCTGTTCCACTCCTCATTTGTGAGTTTGTGGGTTACCTTTAAATCCTACCTTCCTTCTTTCCCTTGCAATAACATGTTGGCATATTCTCATTTTAGAAACTCCTTTGCCTGAAGGACTTCTGCTCGGATTTTTCTAATGCTGCCTTCTTTTTAATTAGGTTTGAGATTCACTCACCTCCTTAGACACATCTTATACTTGGTTTAGGTTTCAGCACTTAACAGAATTTCTAGTTACTTATTTTGCTCCATCCCATGATATATTTTCTTTCCATCGGAGACAAGACCTAGTCTACTTGATTCTGTACTATCATCAAATATCTAGCACAAGAGAAAATTTAAATATTTGCTACACATGTGAGAGAATTAATACCAGGCCAAATAGAGATGAGTCTGATATTAGAATCTGGACATGCAGATCACGGAATATAATTCAGTCTCATTCCTCTGTTCCAGCCTTCTAATCTAAATATACAACCAATACTTAGTTCCTTGAATTCTGATTTTATGCATTTGATCTCTGTGTTGACATATTTATTTTTCTTTCCAATTAGTTCACCAATGCTTCTTTGTTCAAATCACACTGAAAATTGTGCTCAAAACACTTTAATTTCACTTTCATCATGGCTCTTACAACATATTGTAATTTCCTGCTCTCTTGCTAATCTCCTCCATCACACATTAACCTTCTTAAAGCAAAGAACATGTTTGTCTTCTCTCAAATATCTATTATGAGGATGACACTTTTATGCTTGAACTATCCTTCCTAGTTGTGAACAAATATAATTCGATTTTTATTTTCTTAGACTAAATTTAATTGTTCTTATATTTTTGTGTTAAATTTTATGCTCTCTGATTTATAAAGAAAAATTACAAATTAGGGCTGAATACTCAGATGTTCCTATGTTTTGGAATAACAAGGAACATTAGACATAGAGGGATCTACTTGAGAAGCAAGATGATATCTCTTTTCTAATATCTGAAATTGTCGTATTAAGTTGGCTGACAATTACAGTGATGTGGAAGAAACTTAGGTTGTCAGAGGGATCTATAAAGGTGATCATTCATACTGTGTATGAGCACTGACACAGTTATTACCATCCTAGCCTAGGTTTCTTGACAACTAGCTTGGGTTGGAGGGTAGGTTAAATACCAGTATGTGTGAGTCAGCCTGCTGCCACTGAATCACAAATAAAATTTGGAGAGGAAAGATTTGCCTTGACTCCTTGTTTCAAGGATTTTGATCCATGATTAACTGGCTCAGTTGCTTTGGGTCTGTGGTAAAGACCACATGGTGGTGGAATGATATGGTGGAGGAGGGTCTCAAACTAACCAGGAAGCAGAAAAGGAGAAAAAGGAAACCAGAAACCCATGAACTTTCCCAAGACATTTTCTCAATGACCTGAAAACTTCCACTAGGTTCCAGCTCACCATACTCCCCACTTCACATGCCTACATTACTTCTCTACTGCAACCATTTAACTACCTTTCAAAACTGAGGAACAAACCTACAATACATATGCCTATCATAGAATATTCCAAATAAAGTAGCATTAAAGCCATCAGCCAAATTAAAATTTTGAACAAACAGACAGACAGCCCATAGCAAATTGGTTTGACTAAAAGGGATACTTCACCCTAAATCTTGGTAGCTTTCCATCCTCCCATTATCATTGGTATCCCATAATCTCATAACATGATATTTATGTTGATTGAAGCTGTCTATTTTAGTGTTAGAAAACCCTGAGGTTACTATAGTTTTTAATGGCAAATTTATCTTCTAATACATTTCCATTTCAAATATTTTATCTTACAGTGACTCAATGTGACCTTGGTAATAAGTCAACCACTAGTGATTCTCTAGGGAATACAATGTCACTGGTCCCCCCTGACACTCTAGAATGGCAGTCATCACTGAGGTTCATTTGAGAGGTAGGTTTTTCTTTATGAGACTCTTCAGCGTTTGACTATAGACAATGCAGTTATTGGTTGGTCCCAGGAAACTAACTCTTCGGTAACCAAGATACACATTTATCCTGGGAATCAGCTGATATCAACTTTTAGATAACAGTAGAAGTTTATTCTTTTTCCTAGGATTGCCTCCCATTCCCAAGAATAAAAAATAACTGGGTACCAGAAATGGGATAATATTGCATCTTTTGCTTAACTATTGGCATGATTTTCCTACTTTATAAATACAAAGAAAGTAAAATTAAATAAGTAAAACCTAACACCCATAAGACCTATCAAATTTAAAATTATTAGGCTAACAAATATAACTCTGAAGACTCTAATTAATACATGCCACTGGTTTGTTTATGCTGTCTCAAAAGTATATAGTCTTATAGTCATGCAATAAAGTTACACAAGATGAATTGGTAACATTATGGTCATGAGAACAAGAGGATGTGAGTCTAAACTTTGTGGAAAGCACAGTTTACAATATTTAGCCTATTAGTTCCCTTTGTGGTTTTCTCCCATTTCTTTCTCTGCCACATATGTGTATTTACGTATATGTATAAACATACACATATGAATATATCTGATATACATATGCCTAATATATGTTATACATATATGGATGTGAGTGTGTATATTTAATAAAAACTAACTCACATTGTTTTCTCCAAATCCAAATTCAGTTTCTGTTGCTTTCATCCATCTTGCTGATGAATGCTGTCACTATTCTTTATTGATCTTAGTAGTCACTCTCCACTTAGCCTCCGAACTCACTCTGTGGGGACTGCAGAGCCCCTACCCCCTGTTTCATTCTGCTCAGGATGAAGGCTTCTGTCAGCATCCGGTGTGAGGATGCCACTGATGCTATTTGAGGTGGCTGCGACCCACAGTGATGAGGCTCCCAGAAGATGATGGGCTCGTTAAGCTCATCTCATTTTAGACACACTGCAAGTGGCATTTTGTTTATATGGTTCATTTCGCCGACAAATTAGATTTCAAATTGATTGCTTTCCAAAATGGCTTTGTTCATCAATTCTGTGACCAGGAAATTACAATCAGATTCCTAGTAATTAATGGTCTCCCACATTTAAAATGTTTTTTAAACAGCAGTCCAGTCAGGAACTGCAGTAGAATATAAAATGCTCTCTTGACTTTTAGCCTTTCTCAAGAACTTTATGGGATAGGCGAGAAATAAAGGATTTTCACCACACTCACTGTGAAAATAAAAGACCTGACAATTCAAAACAGAGAAGGCTAGTACTTCTTAGTTAGAGACTAAACTTAAGGCCAGGCAGAAAACAAACAAAAGTTTTACTCTAGACCAGAATGTACCTGGTATTAGGTTGTGAATTAAAAGCATGTAAACTATTTTGCTAAAAAGAAAAAAGAAAACCAATGTCTATCATATACCATTTTTATTTTTCAATAGCACACAAGATCATTTTGTAAAGTCACTATCCATTCTTTAGTTTCATTTTTGAAATAAAAATATTTAAATAGCTTTCTTAAAATCAAATTTGAAATTTCAAATAAGTAAAGAAAACCATGAAGTTTTCATAAATTTCATTTGCTTGATGTTTTCAACTGCAACTTTTTCCTGCCACTAGTATCAGAATCCTTCCAGGTTCTTTTAGGATTTCAATTGTATCCGAAATACCCATACTACAATTACCCTGCTGAGGGTTTAGAGTTTTCACAGCTGTGTGTTGTAAAATAAACCGTAAATGCAGATTATGACATAAATCAAACGCATAGCTTAATTATCAATGACATGACTTGGGAGACAAATAACCTTTTGTTCCCATTTGAAGAGTCCATCATCAGCCACATCCTCATGTCTGGTTCCTCTCCTAAGTAACTGTTGTCCTGACTTTCACAGTAAGCACTTCCCTCTGTTAAAAAATAAAGTCGAATTTCCCAAATGAATATTCTTATATCAGATTTAATATTTCTCCAGGAACTAGAAAAGGACTTTTATTTTCAAGTTCTAATTTAGATATCTGTGAGGCACACATCAGTTAGCTCCAGGGTGTGTTTGTGTGTGGACCATACTCAGTTCAGTAACATCTTACATGTAGTCCACTCTATCCTCCTCCACTTACCTAAAAAGATGATGGAGCTTTCCAAGAAGACAGCAGGAACAAATCAGACCCCAAAGAAAGGGAAACACCACCTAAGTCCTTTGTTAGAAAGAAATTCAGAATTCAACCTTGCCTGCAAGTAGAGGTACAAAGGTAATGGAGAAAAATCAATCCTTTTAGCTAGTTATAAAATTCCAATTCAGACATTTTTTTCTTAAAAAGAATATTAGATGATGTGTTAATTTAAATTCTTCTCTACCTTGTAATGGATGGCAAAAATCAACTTCAAATAAAGAGAAGTTGACTTTCTCATCTCAAGTCCTAGAACCTCAGATCTCCAGATCTTAACTGCAACCTCTTTGCCAACACCATTAGATTCACTACTCTATTGTTTTCTTGACCTCAAATCTTGTGGTAGCTTCCCCTGTTTACAGCATGAAGTCCAACAGTCTTTGCAGGTCTCCTTATGCAGAAGTTAGTCCTCTGACACAATTTGAGGGTTAAAGGACACTCTCTTCCAATTACTTTACATTCCAGATGAGAAAAGTGTTTTGGCAGTCTCCTCTCTGTTTTATGTTCTGGAGACAAATTATTTTGCATCTGAGTACTGAGCAAAAGTTACAAACCAGAGCACAGTGGCACTCTATGATGACATGGGATTTGAGGTTTTACCAAATGGAGGTGACTTAGAGATGATCTATCCATCACTAACCTAAGAGAAACATGGGCAGATAGGTAGTTAGTATCAGTAAGAGATCTATAGAAACAAATGGGGTGACTCAGAGACCAAAGATGTTTGGCCATTTGGAGTATCAGAAACCCTCTCCTTCTGATCCCACTTAAACTCCAAAAAGCATGAGTTTTTTGTTCATATTTTCTATGGACAAGAGCTTAAAAGACATATCAAAGAAAAGTTAATTCATGTTTTTCACTCCTTAAGATCTTCCATCCCTCTGCTTTTGTATGAATTGAATTCAGGTGTGGTGTGCCTACTAAATAATCAGCACTGTAGACTTCATTATGCCATTTGATCCTCAAAATGGCAGAGGATATCTTTGTTAACCCAATTTCACAGTGAGATTAAGTTCTTTGCTCAAGACTCTTGCTGTTAGGAGCAATGGAATGGGGGCAGGAATGCAATCAGCCTAACTCCAGAGCCTGTGGTCTTAACTGTCACAATCACTTGGCTCTCTATATCATTCATGCCATGTCAAACAGCCATCTCTCTTTGTTCCTGTATTTTATCATCTTGATTATGACAAATTTGTATTTTTCTTTATTTAACTTCTATAATTTATTTTCTGATGGTTACTTTGGTGAAATGTGAAGTTGGGTTAGATTAGTACCAAGATTTTAAATTTAAGATTATCTGTCTCTTCTTACCAGAATGAAATTGGTACCATATGACAAAACATAGGATGGTACCATATGACAATGATAAATAGAACATGTAAAAGCACAAGTTCTGACTGGAGATGCAGTCTCGATGCTGCTTCTGTTTGCATTTCCCCAATGACTACAGATGTTGAATATTTTTCCGTGTTTATCATCCATAGGAATCTTTTGAATACTCTATTCACTTCTTTAGCCTATTTGGATTGGGCTGTTTAGTATTTTTGGTATTTTATTGGCTTTTTGATGCTTTATTATTTAAGTTTTTAGAACATTCTAAATATTAACCTTGTGTCAATTGTAGAGCCACCAAACACTTTCTTCCGTTTTGTAGGCTGTCTTCATTCTATCTGATGTTTCTTTTGATGCAAAAATCACAGTAAGCAAAGAAAGCCAGACTGAGAGGGACTAATACTGCACATTTTTCCTCATTTGTGAATGCCAAATATTATAAAGATGCATAAGATTTATATATTTGTTTTATAGAGATACATAAAATAAATATATATGACATAAAAAGAGAAGGAAGACTAGGAGGATAAAGAGGGAGGAGGAAGAGAGCTGGCCACTTAAGGTATGAGACGGGTTTCTACAAAATGTCTTCTTAGAGTTATTTTATTCTCCTTAGTGTGTACGAATATGTATCTCTTTGCGTGGGAGTGTATATGTTAAACCCAGAGAGGTTTAAGGCAAAAGGTTCTCTGAATTCTGGGCAGCAATGAGTACCTGATGTATGTTCTAGGAACTGAAATTGGGTCTTCTCCAGAAGCAATATGTCCTCATAAATGCTGAGTCATCTCTTCAGCTCCTATGAATATGTTTTCATGAAAGTCATTACAATATACAGAGAGTTTAAAAAAAAATAGCATTTCTAACAAAAGTTTTACAATTTGTCTCAAGTCAGAGTCTTGTAAATGCTAATCAATTCAATTTAAGATGTTAGCATAGCTCAAATTTTCAGCTATTATATGCTACTTTCTATAACAAAGCCTCATGCCAGAAGCCTTAAAATTCATAGAATAATATTTTATCATCTGATTAAGCAGTATGACATGTAAAAATTCTGTGCCAAAAATTTCTTCAAACTGCTAGGAACAATGTACATCTGATAGCAAGAGATATTTTCCAACATGTCTGTGTTTGTGGAAAGTCACAATTTTAACTCTGTAAAGACCCGGACTGACAATTGGAAATGTCTGAAAATGTCAAGAGGTGTAAAGTAAGACTGTTCTGTGTGAAGCTGTGCACTCCCTAATGCTAGAGATTTGAAGCTGGGGCATCCAGGTGACAGTCCTCTGGAAATGTCACCAGTGAACTGCATTCTTTGTGCAGAAGAGAACTGTGTTCTTTGTGCAGAGGAAAGGACTGTAGGCCTTTTCCCTTCCAGTTTATCAGTTCATCAGTATACATCATAAAGGACAGTTAACATCTTTGGATCATCGATTAGACTACACACACACACACACACACACACACACACACACATGCACACACCTCAATAGCACTACTTCTACCATTATGTTAAGACCTTTATGTACATTTTAGAAATGTTACTGATTTAAAATTCTGTCTTTCTAGAAGGTAGAAATCCATTTTGTAATTTACATTCAGATCAACAGTATTTGAATTTCTTGTTAGAAATAAGAATTTCTTAACAAATGATTTTTCATTTGCCCAAATAACATAAGCTCAAATATTTCCCTCATTGACAAGCAAATTTTGCTTTTTTTCTACATTAATGCTTCCATTTGTATTCAACGACAACCATATTACATGAAGAAAGAAAATGCTTATGACTTTGAATTGGTTTAATGTCCATTACAGTTCCCTTTGCTGGGCTTTTAAAGATCTTATGAAACAAAATGCAAATTAAATTGTGTGAAGAAGAGACAAATGTCTTTTTCATTCATAATAAATTGATGCAAAAAGCTTACTGATTATCCAAATGCTGCATCTGGACCTGGTGTTACCACATGGAAATTCATTATAGAAAATATACTATGCAGATTAAGAAGGCTAATGTTGCATGAAAACTATAATTTCTACCATGATTTAGAATTATACATTCTCATCTACATGAAGATTGCTCTGACAAGCATTGACATCAGCTACCTCATATTCTGGCATTTCACTCAAAATATATGGAACAAATATTTATAAGAAATACAAAGCATGTCAAACCATGTCATAAGGTCACATTGTGTCCTAATTCCTCAAGAATAACACTTGGGTAGACAACGCTATTATCTTATCCAGCAGAGAAACACTAGCTAGCAATTTATGTTTAAAATCCATATCAAGCAGCTATCTCTCATGAACTTCTAAAACAATAAATGTTTGCCCCAAATGCTAGCCACACAGTTTCAAATGTTGGCATCACTTTAGCAACAGAAAATAGAAGCAGATGAAAGTCATTCTATAAGCAGTTTATTTAACCTGTCATGTACAGAATATTGGGGAAAGTTGCTTATATCTGTTGACTCCATGGCCTAGTTCCTGCATTGGATCCAAGCATTATGAATGTCTACTCCAGTGCACTCTTTTTGTTTGAATAAAAGTCTCTGGGTTACTGTGTGTGCCATACTGGGTATGCTTGTATTACTGGGTAGAAACTACTGAGTGTAGCCAGGGAGAATGCCCAGTCTTTCCATCTAACTTACTTGCTCATGGCTCACTGTCAGCTTGCCCCCTGCCTCAATGCTGGCGCACTGACAGAAATGACACGGATGACTTGGTCTGCTGTAATTATTTTTCTTTGGTCACCAAAGTGCACATGAAACAAAGGCAAGATTAATCTCTGCTATAGAATGTACTCAAAAATCAATAGCCATGCTGTTATTAAATTATATGTGAAATGAAGCCATAACTCAACAGAAAGACATAGTTCTTTGCACTATATACCAAGTTTTATTGGACTGGATAGTGAATATTCATTTTCTACCTAGCAACTCAATAACACACACTTTAAGAAATCCCTTTGAGAACCATATTTCCTACACCTTGTATTTTGTTCCTCACTCCTCAAATTTCCTCTCAACCCATGTTGTAGGAAAGTCTTCATTACTAAGCTTATATTTCTATTTTTGACAATCTACATTTGTGAATTTCCCAAGACTGCCATAATAAATTACCACCACATGGGTAGGTTTAAAAAGTGACAATTTGTTTTCCTTTTCTTCTATAAGCCTGAAATCTGAAATTGAAGTTTTGGCAGGGCCACACTGCCCCTGGAGGCTGCAGGGGAAATCTCATTTATGTAGCTTCCACTTTAATTTTGTATGCTTTAGAGTTTACACTCTTAATGTGTATTTTTAAAGGTTTATACTTAGAGACTAAAGTAAAGCGAATTTAGGTTATCATCTCTGATTCACATTCTGGCTTTGTAGACTTAGACAAGAGCCTCACCTTTCTGCACTTCAATTTCTTCACTGTAAATTGGGTTTATAATTGTAGTCACTCACAGAGCTGCTAATGAGTATTAAATGAAGTAATGTTTATATGCTAGTTGGAACAGAGGCTAGCTTATCATGAGTAAGTTAAAATAATCACTCACGATCTTTATTATTGCAGACATCATGTTTAGAGTTATTTTGTAGAGAAAATAATAGGCTCTTTGGAACTATATCTGTAATTTGATCTCTATTGCTATGTCCTGATGCACAAATAAATGCTTAATGTACCACAACTTGTATTAACTGAAATTCATGTAATTAGAATTAAATCAGAGCTATTTTTAGGTTTCAATGTAAATAAGTTTTATGCAGTATTACCAGAAAATCATTAGCCTATGCTCTTTAGAGTATATCTATGCTGCATTCTAAAATCACCAGATTCACTAGATCCCATTAGCTATACAGTGTGCACATAGATGTCCGTGTTGTATATTGGATTGTCCTTGAAGACACTACTTTTGCCATCTTGGTGAATGTGTCAGATTACCATAGTCTCTATGACTTAGGAGCCTTTAATTTTCTTATACCATGGATTACCAAGCATTCGAAATTTAGCATATGGAGCTATATTCTAATTTTTTGACTCTGAAATTTTTCACTCCTACAGGAAATTTTAAAATGGTGCATTGATCACTGTAATCTATATGAATTCACCACTTGTTAAGATCCTTGTTTTAAGAGTTTATGTCCTATTGAACACATATGACTACATAAATTGTATATATCCTTACATTCACTTTTAGAGGCACATATCTTCTAAGAACAATAAAATCTTTTATTTGGACTAACCACTGTGCTGTTATCAAATTTAAAACTTTATAGTTAAAAAATAATGCTTTTTAGCATACAGCACACAGTCAAGTTTTACCAGCCTCCCCAGTATGTCAATATCCAGGCCATCATAGGGGGAGCTAAGTTTCTCAGAAACTCAAACACTAGTATGCATATTTAAATATTATGTGTCACATGATTTATATATTTCATGGTAATAATTTCAATATTCATATAAATATCTTATAAGTAAGAGTATTGAATCTTTTTAATCTTGGTATTAAACTGTCAGTTAGTTCATTAAGTTGTAAAGTCTAGGTTTTTACCTGCATGTCTTCCCAGTCTATCATTTTGCCTCTCATCAACATTGATTTAAACTTATTTCTGTGTATGTGTGTGAGTGTATGTGAGTGTGTGTGTATTTGATTATGTGTGTGAGTATGTATATAAGTGTGTTTCTATGTGTGTATGAGTGTGTGTGTATGTGTGTGTGTGAGTGTGTATGTGTAAGTGTGTATGTATGTGTGCAACAACAATTAATGAGAAAGAGCAAAGAAGTATATATGGAAGGGTTTGGCAGGAGACAACAGAAGGGGAAAATGACACAATTAGACTGTAATCTCACAAATAAAAGACATTATTTAACCATTAGTATAACCAGCACTGTCTTCTGTGTTAATATTTCAGAAAGTATTTTTTGATATGGTTGATTTCAACCTATTTCTATCTTTGGATCTTAATTAAGTATCTCACACATGTCATATAGCTGGACCATGGTCTGCACTTGTTTGTTTTTGTTTGTTGATTAGAGAATTTATTCAAAGAACTTTTATATTAGTTATTGATAAAAAAAGAATTCAACTTTTGTCTATTGATTTATCTATGTTTTGTGGCTTTTCACTCCATTTCCCAAACTAGTATTATCTCTCTTGCTTTGTTAATCTCTACAGAAAAACATTTAAATCACTTTCTCATTACCATGTATATTTTTTAGCAATTTTCTTTGGGGTTACCATGGGAATATATTTATTATAACATCCTAAAGTTATGAGACTATAATTTGAATTTACACCAACTCCATGTCAACAGCATATAAATTCTCTGTTCTTTTAACATTTCTCTTTTAAAAGATCTATTTATTCTAACTTTAGTAAAAGGCATTGGATTGCCTGGAACTGAGGGTACAGACAGTTGTAAGCCATCATATTGGTACATGCTGTAAATAAACACAGACCCTTCGGTTGAGCCATAAGTATTAACTGCTGAGCCATCTCTCCAGCCCCTTCTTCAACACTTTGTTACTCAAGCCCTGCTACTATTAATGGTACAAAATCTCAAAATCTCAAGCTTATATAGTGTGTGTCCAAACATGTATTAATCATTAGATTCTGAAAGTATGTAGGGAAAAAAATATGGCCCAAAACTCAAGAGTTTTAATAATATTATTAGCTTGTATATCAGAGTTAGTGTATTGGTTGAGTTATTCTCTTTTTTATCTATTGATTATTTTTCTTTCACTGGAGGCAATTGTTATGTTGCAGAGAAAGTGTCTCATTATAGAGTTGAGGTCTTTTTTTTTTTTTTTCCTCTATTGGATTGGAATTTATGGCCAGAGGTTCTATGCCTAGGCTGTAGTGTCTGGGGTGCTATCCTGGCTTAGCTCAGGTCTTTTGCCTGTCTGCAGCTCCAACTGGAAGTTTTAGACTCCCCCTCCCTCCATGGTGCATGTTTGCCTCATGGGAGAACCACCCTCCATGAATTGTGCAAGTTTCTACATGCCAGTGCTTCTTAACCTAGGTCAGATTCAGTTTCCACCTTGGATCTGAAGCTACTGCTACTCCTGAGCATCTGTAAGCCCTGCACTGAGTCACTGTCCTCTTCTCATCTTGATCTGCTGCTCACCTTCCAAAATATGGGCTTCAAAGGAGTTAGATCAGGCCCCTTTGGAGCTTCCTCTGAAGCCACTGTGAGAAGTACAATCCCCAGTTGTTCCTCTCAGCCGTATTTTAAAAGGACAATAAATAAATAATATAATAAGTTCATATAAACATAATTTCAAAAATTCTATGTTTAAATTGAATTAAAGATATGTTTATTTTTCAAAATATAATTTTTATCTGGAAAAGTACTGGTCCTCTTATGTTTTGGGTTTTTTTTCTTCCTTTCTAAGAATGATGAAAATATTATGAAAAGGTAAATTTATTGTTATATATTTATTTTTAACATGTCAATTTATAAAGGAAAGAGCTGAATTAGATGAAAAACCTCAATAAAACACATATTTTTTGCTAGATAAAATGAATGCTTAAGTGTTACATGAAAGAAAAGAATTGAAAGAATGGTTCTATCAGAAAATAGATTTGCATGTGAAGCTCATGCAAATCTAATTGTTCTAATTGTAGAACTTCTAATTGTAATTTAATTGTTGTGTGAACAAGAGCAATTTCGACCTCTTGAGCCTTCTTTTCTTCATCTCAACGCTAGTCACTCTCAAATTATGCCAATTTAATCTGCTGTGACAGAAATCCTGAGACAGAGTAATACATAAAGAGCAGAATCATCTTTCTAATGGCACTGAGGGAAACTTGAGCAGCAAGACCTCAGGACACAGATTGGGAGGGCTGCTCTCTGCTTCCAAGACAACATGTTATTTCTGAGTCCTCTGGGAAGAAAAATAGTGTGTCATCTCATTGAAAAAAAGATGGAGAAACAAAAAATAAACTGATTGAGTATTCAATGAAGTTTCTTTTATAAAGGTCTAAACTCCATTTACCATAGAAGACGCCTGTAGTTTAATCACCTCCTTAAAACCCTATATCGATTCTATTTCATTAGAGATTTTAACTTGACTTACGTGGTCCATACATTTAAACTTTAGAGACATTACCATCATCTCAACTTTGTAGTGTTGTTTTAAAAGCTAAGCAAGGTACAGAATTTAAAGTATACTCCAATAAATTGAATATTGGCCTAACTTCTCTTGTCTTTACTCACCAATCTATATCTTTACCATGATCTCGGTGTGAGTAGAGAATGTAGACTTTAGGCTTAGTTCTCACTGGCTCTAGGCAGGTGACATGAGGCAAATGTTGTACCATTCCAAATCTGAACCAGCTCTTCTAAGACCTTACTCATCTGGTTTGGACCAGCTAGTCAATCAAAGTAACATAGGAGACATGGGGAGCAAAGTTTCTACTGTCTGTCACTGGTCTATAACTTAAAGTCCAGCAGCTAAATAGAACCCAGCTTAGATAATAGACCCATTATAATAAATATCTGTCATAAGTCACTTAGTGTCAGAATCATTTCTAAGCTATCAAGAATTAAACAGTATAATTCCCAATACTGTGAAAGACACATAATAATCATTTGACAAATATGAGTCCCCTAGTAACATAAGAGATCATTTGACATATCAATTTATTCATACTCTATTAAATACCAGAAAGAAATATGTAATTTTATTTTATATATTTTGTTTTGAAGGACAAGTACTAATATATTTGTGCAATAACTTGTTAAAAAAAATTAAAGATGACAAGTGTAAAGTCCTTGGTCTGATAGTGAATGTCAGATTCCTTCTATGATCTTTTGTCATTATGTGCTCACTATTCCATCATGTATAAAAGACATGTTTGAAACTAGTGTATGAAGTTCTCAACATCAGATACCACAACACTAATTAGAAGTGTGATATACAGTTTTAGGTACAGATGTTTTACATGCTGTGAATGACATCAGCCAGTGAACACTATTGAACTTCTTTCCCACCCAAGTCGAATATGAACTGTAAGTTGTGGATAGCAGAGCTGTGTTATGCTGAAATAATCTTAGGCACAACTCACTATCTTCAAAAATAACTCTAAGGCCTTAAGTGCATAATACTTTACCACAGAGAATGCTGCATTACTTTTAACTCAGTTTTCTTCAGTCTATTGAAACATTCAACAGAAAGAATCATGCTCAGCCTCACACTCTCTCAGAGGACAGGAAAGACAAATTTCCCTTGAACCCCAATGAGAAGCACTCTAGAATTCAGAACCTAGAAAACCCCTTGCATGGGTATCTTTACGTCAGATCTGGAGGGGAAGACACTACTCTTGCCCTGGAAGTTTTGCATTATCAGCTGAACAAACACATTTGACAAGTACAAATTAGAGAATTTACTTATGGGGAAAATCCTTAGAAATTATTCATTAAATCTGCATTTATTTAATTTCTTCTCAGACAATCTAAGCCAAAAAATGTTATTTGTATTTCAGTACATCACCCTTCTTAGGTTCAACCATACAACTGCTGACAACTGCTGAACTCCTAGGAACTATTAAAAGAATTCCCAATTTGCTCTCAAGTATTAGGGATCTGAAATAATGATTTATGTATCATCTATTCCAAACTTTCTTTTTTTTTTAATTCCTTTTTACTTCCACCCCATGAGATAACAATTCTTTTCTGTGAACTTTATACAAATCATCACTAACACAGGGGAGTTTAATATTAATCATAAATTGGAGAAATAAATATTCCACTAAATATATACCATGTATTATAAAAGAAATGTAAGTGGTCATGTAACTGCATGTTGGCAGGGGTGAGACATAATTGAGTAGTATAGGAAAGGCTTATATGAAGAAGTCATGTTGAAGCTAATGTGTAGAACACAGGAAATAGGGCAAGGAGACACCTTCAGGTGATGCAAACAGCATATAAAAAGTGAGAAGTTCATTCAAGTAACCGAATGGAGAAGTCTAGAGCAGAAGGAACAGACATGCTAGGGAGAAGTGTCATGAACTTAAATGAGAGAGTGTCTGACTAATGCCTCAGGGTTAAGAAGCTCCATATTCATGTGGCTCTGCATAGACTATGTAGACTATATGGTTATGTTGCTTGTCCACCATATCTTGAGTCCTACAGCTTTGAGAATTCTATCAATATATTTCCTGTCTTCCCTCTTCCAGATAGGTTCAGCCAGTTAGAGCTCTAAAATATTGGCCAGTTCAATGAAAATAAACAAGAGAACAAAATGAAAAGGAAGCAGGGGGAGGAACAATGAGTAATCTGGAAGATGAGATGAAAGAGAGAGAAAACTGTATCCCTTTACCTCTTCCCCTGCTAGAGGCTGGGTATTATGAAGCTTCTCACCTCTCTCTTCTCCCTACTCATCCCTACTTTTCTCTTTCTCTGTTTTATTTCCAACAATGTTTCCCTCTTTAGCATATTTAACTCAGGGTGGTAATAACTTCCTGCTGTTTCAAGCATCTTTGCTGGTTTTCATTAACTCAACTCATACTTTTGGGATGGCTTTTTTTTATTATTAAACTCTTATTAATTATTCTCTCTAGTGTGCCATTTGTTTTTCATCATGTCCTTGAATCCTGCAGCATTATAGACTATATTTTTAAAATTAGCATCTCATCTTAAAAGAATTGAAATGAAATTCTTAAAAGTATTTGTGTACATTCTCCCATATGGGCACATATGTGTGCTTAGGCATTTGAAAACAAAAAGTATGCTTTAATTCAGAATTACAGAATCAGTTTGGATGCAAAATATAAATTGGATTAGAAGAGGTTAGAACACTTAAGAGCGCCAACTGCTCTTCCAAAAGTTGTGAGTTCAAATCCCAGCAACCACATGATGGCTCACAAGGGTGTCTGAAGACAGCTACAGTGAGTGGGGCCAGAGCAAGAAGAAAAAGTGCCTGAAGACAGCTACAGTGTACTTACATATGATAAATAATTAAATCTTTTTAAGAAGAAGATGAAGAAGAAGAAGGAGAAGGAGAAGAAGGAGAAGGAGAAGGAGAAGGAGAAGGAGAAGGAGAAGTAAGAACAGATAGAGATTTGATATTTTATGTTAGGTTTGACCTGAAACTACCTTGGATAGGAAAATATTGATGGAAATTTAGAGAAGTTGCTGAAACGAAGTCTTCAAGGGTAGTATCCAATATTTTGCATATATCATCAGTGGAAAGGGGATTCTTGACTGAGCTGAAGTACTTGATAAAGTTCCAGCTTTGCCTTTGGATGAGTTGAAACTGAGAGGCCTTGAGATAATGTCCACATAGAGATATGAAACAGACAATTAGTTAAATGATCTGAAACTGTCGGGAAAGGTCAGGATTCCAGGACATCAATTTGATGGTTTTGAGGCATATGGTAACGATCAGTACTCCTTCTTGTGTGAGGTTTCCTACAGGGTGAGAATGTGGCCCACACCCAACCCTGAAGAGCTCTAACATACTGGCCAGTTCAAGGAAAATAAACCAAAGAATAAGGCAAAAGGACAGCAGAGGCTTTGGGGAGGACATGTGTGATAGCAAGAATGTGGTGGTATGGAAGACAAGAATCAGAGGACATAAAACATGTATTCATACACAGCCTCTGATTTACTAAACTATGCTAAAGGAATTTTTTCTACTGTTTTGTCATTTTTCCCTGCTTTTGAGATAAAAAAATGCTGTATCCTAAAGAACGTGCCTTTTATATTTGACACCAATTTGCCATCCTTAGGCTCCCTTTGGTCCTATGGACCCCTTTGGGTATCTGCATCATCTTTATACTCTTAATTATGCTGTACTATCCTGTACAGTTCAGGGAAACTTCTGGCTTCTTTATTACTGATTGCTTCATGCAGAATCAGTAAACCAGATCTAGCACTAAGAATTTTGGTATCTGCTAATTACTTAGTCTAAAAAATTTCTGCATTTTAATAGAGAAAAATACCAAAAATTTAAAAAACAAAGCACAGTTGTCAGTCAGGTGCCTATTCAGGGGCATATGCTTAGCAAATCACAATGAGATTAGAACTAACATTTGCTAATTTCCAAATTCCCTGTGGCTCCCCACATGGAGGAAGCACTGTAACCACTCAATGATGTGCCTTTCCTGATCTCTGTATCACAAACTAAATGTAGCACAAAGAGAGATTCATTAAGCAGGAGGGAAAATAGGCATATTAGAGCTTATAATGAAAAACTTGTAAGTTCAAGAAAACGAAGACATTGTCTGGTATTTTGAAAACTGTGTGTGATCATACTTTGGATACGGTTATCATGCTTTTATTCTAAACTCATTGACACCATTCTCATTCTTAACAATGTAGTCTATTCCATGGTTCCCCAGGTAACAACAACAACAAAAAAATGTTACAGCTCTCACTTCCCTTGTGTGGATAAACTGTTCATCTGTTGTAAAAAGAGCAAAAGACAATCTGGAGAATTAAGTCACCCAAAGTATTCGAATAGCTTGTTTGTGTGCTGGCTTTAGGGACTATTTACCATGCACCTAAAGTGGTTCTGTAGCAACTGATTCTGTCCTACTAGAGAGGTGAGTACCACATTAGAAGACTCTGCTGACATGGAGAAATAATGGACATAGGTTCAAAATAATGTGTTGTATGTTAAAATCCAATCAAACTGGTTAATATTATCTTGTTGGCCATGTAAAAGTTTGCTTTCTATAACACTATAGAAGCTTAGAAAGGTCACCTCACTGACGGAAGGATAACAATGTATCCAAGAAAGACTATAAACACATACACACACACACACACACACACACACACACACACACACACAAATAGGCTGTGGTGAACAGAGGTTTGATAAATTAAATAAAATAAAATCAAGCAAATTTATGACAAAGCCAAATTGATATAAGTCATTGATATACTACAAGGCACTTAGAGAATGCTCTCAGAACAGACATCTAAAAGACTGTTATTGTTTTACTAGACTGAAGATGTTGCCAAGCAAACTAACACTGCTCATACTCTCTCTTTCCCTTTGGAAAATGGTCAAATGCAAGGTTGCTCCAGACCTCCTAGAATTTCATGTCCATCTGTTCTTAATCAATAAGAAAACTCAGGGATTGAATGTACCCTGGACCCTTAGACAACTTCATCATGAGGCTGATACCTTGGCTTCTTGTCTTGTTACAATTCTTCCTTCATCTGTGAGCACAAGAAACCTACTAAATTGTCCACAGGAAACCATGATAAGAAAGACATAGAACAGTCAAGTCCCAGATTCTAGTTTACATGGATCATCATCACTAGGAGAATGAACTTTGTCATCCAGTGTACTTTTTACTGATTACCTTAAGAATTTTGAAGTGCCTTTTGTTTTGTACAGTACCCTGAAGGTACAGGGATTGAATGTACTATAGAACATTGGTATGTACCAAAGCCTAGTGCTAGGCCAAGATGGATTGCTTCTTTTGGAGTTATTGACTAATGACTTCCCATAGACCTCAACTCCAAATGTTAAAATCTATTGCAATTATTATTTTTTACTCTCCAGAATTTGATGATATCCTATTGCTGAAATCACCAAATACTTGAATCAGATGTTGGTAAAATCTGACAGTTACAGCCTTGAGAGTGTCATAACTACTGGCTATCTTTCATAGCACTAGAAGAATTTATTCATGCTAGCAGAAGAGGAAAGTAACCATCAATAATATCTAGCTGTGAACTCTGTAAGTTACAACAATAACTGGCTTGGCAAGACATGCTCACTGGTGCTACAGTAATGTGAACATCGTGGGTTTAACCCACCACTTTCTTATTAGGTTTAGGTCAAGATTCACTAGATAAAAAAACAAAACAAAACAAAACTATACCTGGCACCGTTACCAGACCAAGTATCTTTGACTAGACATGTCATAGGTTCTAGAGGAGAACTTACAAATATTATGCTGCAAATGGTTTCTAATGACTTATTGTTACACCCATTTAATCAATGTCTCTCTATACTCTCATCTGAGAAGTTTCTCTTTGTAGTAGATGATGAATAACACAAACACCATACCTGGCCACAGATCTGAGAATAAAAGACTGTAGAACACTCAGCACTAAATAATATACGTATGCTGTGGCTCAGGGATCACTTCAGAAAGAGAAAGAAAGAGCTTAAGAGCCAGAGTGGTGGATGATTACAAGGAAACATCTGGACATGGTAGGGCAACTGATACATGAGTTCACAGCAATCATTATGGCATGTACAAAACCTGTGCAAGCCAAAGCTCAACCAAATACCAGCATATAATCCTACTTCTAGCTGTAAAGCAAAATGAGATGGTTAGCTTCTGGGAAAGAAAGAAGCAATTTTTTATAAGAGTGTAACCTATGATAAGACAACCATTCTCTGGTTGAAGACCACACATCAAAGAATATTTGGGCAGTACAAATTGTTTTGAAGAGTATAATTTAAAATATTAAAAAGCATGTGGCTGTATGAATAGGGGAGGAGAATTGATCTGGGACGAGCTGGTTAAGGGGAGTTCATATGATCAAATGATGATGTGTGAAAATCAAAACACTCAAAGAAGTACTCTTAAATACTCTCTAAAATAAATAACTTGATCCACTGAATCATCTTGTATCATTTGTATTTGATAGTAGAGTCTGGCTCTACCCAATGGATGAGTATCAATAAACAATCCTTAAGTATCACAATTCAATTTCAGTTGGAATGTACTAGAAAGTAGCTATTCCACTCCTGGGCATATACCCAGAAGATGCTCCAACATGTAATAAAGACACATGTTCCACTATGTTCATAGCAGCCATATTTATAATAGCCAGAAACTGGAAACAAAGATGTCCCTCAACAGAGGAATGGATACAGAAAATGTGGTACATTTACACAATGGAATACTATTCAGCTATTAAAAACAATGACTTCATGAAATTCGCAGACAAATGGATGGAACTTGAAAATATCATCCTGAGAGAGATAACACAGTCAAAAAAGAATGAACATGGTATGTACTCACTGTTAAGTGGTTAGTAGCCTAAAAGTTCCAAATACCCAAGAGTCACTTCTCAGCAACAGTAGGGCTGAGTATGAGGTCCCAGATGGAGGACATGGAAAAGGGACTGAAGGAGCTGAGGGAGTTTGCATCCCCAGGGAGGGAGCAACAGTGGCAAGTGGCCTGACCCCTCAATACTCCTGAAGACTGATCCACCATCTAAAGAATACACATGGAGGGACCCATGGTGCTGGCCACATATGCAGCAGAGGAGGGTCTTGTTAGCCATCAAGGGGAGCAGAGGCCCTTGGGCCTGAGGGTGTTAGATCCCCCAGTATAGGAGAATCCCAAGGAGGGAAGACAAGAGTGGGTGGGTGGGTTAGTGGAAGAATACCCCCATAGTGGCAGGGGGAAGAGGGAGGAAATGGAGAGGTTCCAAAAGGGAAATCGGAAAACATTTGAAATGTAAATAAAGTATGAAAAATAAATAAATAAATAAATAAATAAATAAATAAAAAAGAGAGTATACAATCATCAATGGCTACATGTGGTATTCTGGGAATACAAAGACAAACAACTTAAAGTAAATCTAGTACACAAAGGAAATTGTCTTTAATGAGCCAGGGTGTTGGGTCTATTTGATTGATCCCAGCCTAGATTAACAAACATAAGTGAAACTACAGAAATGCTAATAGGGGTATCTCTATCATACAAGCTGATTTCAGTAAAGCAAGCCTAGGATCTCAAAATGTCTCATATTGAATTACCTGGCTGTCCTAATGATCTATTTGATCTTCTAGTATCTGGTGCCCAATGAATCTTGGCAAGGAACTGAAGGACTTAACACCTTCTGGAAAGCTATTGTCCCCTTTGCAGATGGATTTTTGCTTTAACAAATTCAACACCTTGCTAATTGCAATCTTCATTTTTGGTAAATTAAAGTCAAGAGATTCCCTTGACAATCTTCAAAATCCTGACTCCTTTTTTCAAGGAACCAAAGGTCAAAGTGAGGTCCTTTCACAGCACTGGTTGCATTCAGACACCAAGAATAGCAGGGATTTCCTGATTAGAAACCTGGGCAAGCCTGAATTATATGCTCAGAGATGTAGCCAAATGTGCTGGAAAGAAGAAAGATTCAGCAAACAAGGCCCCCTGCTAGTGTCTCCAGCCTGCTCACACCATTCCTGCTTCTCAGTCAGAATTGGCATGATTGAATTTCATGCAGGTCATTGAGGTTGGCCCATTACTTCAGTCTGTTTCTCATTTGCATCCTCTCCTGCCTCTGGGTCTTGGCATGTTTGCTCTCTGCTGTTCCTGGTGCTTAAAATATCATGCTTTCTTTAGAATATGCCAATGTGTCCCCTCAGACACTGGGTAAGCATGTTTTCTTTAAGAGGCTGGTCACAGGACTAAAGAGATGGCTCAGTGGTTAAAAATATTTGCAGCTTTTGCAGAGGACCCAGAATTAATTTCCAACACCAATATAAGGCAACTCATGGCTCTCTGCAACTCCAGTTCCAACACCTTCTGGACCCAAGATATCTATTATTCACTAAGGACTCAATGGATATACATGAGTAAATCATAATGCATCTGTGATTTTTCAGAAGCAAAAAAAACCCCCCAACAACAACAACCAAAAAAAACCAAAACCTCAGTCATGTATTTATGACACCCACAAGCTTTGATATCACAATCATGACCTCAGCATCTTAAGCCACCAGCAAAATAGCTTTGTTTTCAAACTCTTATTCTGTGCATTTTTTTTTTGTTTTTGATACTTCATTTATATTTCAAATGTTTCCCCCTTTCCAGATCTCCCATTTGGAACCTCCCTATACCCTCCCCCCCCTCCCCTGCCTCTATGGGGTTATTTCCCCTCCCATCCACTCACTCTTCTCTTCCCTCCTTGGCATTCTCCTATTCTGTACATTCTTAACCTTTTTTTCCTACTTGAAAGTTGGGAATGATTCTGTCAGTTCATCTGCTCCATAGGTATGGGCAGCGCATCCTTGTGTATATGCAGAACTTCTGTGAGGTATAAAACTCTGACCTTGGGAAAAGGAAAAGGTGGCCCAGTGTCTGAAAATGTGACTGTGATAGATATATTTGTTATGGTAGTGGAACATGGCACATCTACAGATGTCTTCTATTTCCTTTCCTCTCCCCCTGGCACATTGTTACTGTGGACACACTGGAGGCTTGTGCTGTTCATTTATAGCCCAATAAATCCCTTGATCACATGAGATTTTTTATATTAATTTTTTTTAACTAAAAGTTTGTTAGCTATTATACCTGAAACTTTGTGACGGGCATTTTAAAATTTATTTACTTTCACTTATTATTTAAATATTAACAGTTAAGGGGCTAAGGAGAGATGAGTTTGTGCTTAAGAACGCACACTGCTCCAATAAAGAGAGGTCTGAAGTTTGAGTCCCAGGCATACACATTAAGGTGATTACAATAGCCTGTAACCACAGCTCCAAGACTCTAATCCCCTTTTCATGGCTTCAAAGTTATCTTCCTCCAACACACACACACACACACACACACACACACAAAATAGAAATAAACAAGCAAATAAATAATTCATAAAAATAAGTTGAATTGAACACTGTAATACAAATATGCTAGTTTTTCTTCAGTTGCCAGTGGGTCCTCACTGGTGAATCAAGTTTTTTTCCTCCTTTCATCTCAGACTATTAGGACTCCTCTTCCCATGTGTCCAATACACAGATAATTTTTGCCTTGTGTTTTAGTACTATCTCTGGAAAAATCCTTACTGTTTCCTGGGACAAGTATTATTAACAAAGTTCCTTGTATATAAGAAGAAAGAAAAGTATATCATTGGTATATCTTTGTTCTCTATCAAATTTGATCTTATCTATTAGTTATAAACTGTTCAAAACTTACTAATGGCTACTAAGTTTCAGAAATCTCAAACTTTCCATTGTTATAATCAAAGAAAGAAACCACGGATTTTGTTCATATAATCAGTATCCACAGCCTGTCCTTCCTGCAAATAGCTCCTGGTGAAGCTATGGAGTTCAAGATTGCTACAAGTTAGGAAGTTTAACTGTTACCTCTGGAAGCTCAGGAAAATAAGACCAATATGCCCCAGTGAATTAGAGAAAGAACCACTTAGAGACACATAAGTACCTAAAGTATAGCAGCATGCCAATAAATTTCTGACTACACAATCAAGTAGAAAATAAAAAACAGGAAATAAATTCAGTCATGAATCAATAAGCCACTCATTATTCAGATACATATAGAGAGACTGGTGCATACACATAGACACATATGTATATACAAACATACAAGCTGAAAAGTCAAGAAAATCTATCTAAATACTTATGGTCCAACTCCTGCAACCAATAAAATCTCTCTCTCTCTCTCTCTCTCTCTCTCTCTCTCTCTCTCTCTGTGTGTGTGTGTGTGTGTGTGTGTATAAAATTTCTTTTCAACAGCAGAGATGAATTTAAATAGAAGCAATGTAAACCAGAACACAGGGAAATCAACACAGCAATGCAGAAAGTCTGACACTGATAGGCAGGAAGGCATGGTCTTAACCTCAGCTTTCAAGTAGCAGTAGATACAACAGACCTTGGATGGGTTGAACTGAGGATCAACATTTAAAAGCATTTTGGAAATACTCCCTTCCCAAGCTGTACTTAAACTATGTATTAAATACAACCACACGCAGAATGGACAATAGAGTAACCTTGCTTTAAACATAAGTAATGTGGCCCTAATTTCACTTGTCGGGATTTGTGTCAATATTACATAAATATTGGAGTTGCGAATTCTGATTAAGTTACCTGAGTCTTCATTTCCCTTTTATAAGAATCTGTGGGTGGCAACTTAGCTATTTCTAACTGAACATTGGGTCCTATAATTACTAAGAAATCCTTGCAAGACATGGTCATTCTGGAAGATTTGGGAAAGGAAAATTGTAGTCTTAATATAATCATCTTAGTCTCTGAGCCAGTGATATGAAAGTAAATTCACTATCTTCCACTTCATCAACTTTGTGGTAAATATATTTTATCATGTGATAAGGAAATCACTGAAAAACCCTGAAATGAAAATCAACAAGCCATAAACATCCTCAATATAGCTCCAATAATCAAATATGAGGAGAAAGCAGCATTATTACTATAAATCAAAATATATGGGATTGTGAGCAAACATGGATCTCAACTCTAAAACACAAGAATATACAGAAATTTAAACACCACATACTTAGGGATGGCATGAGCTTTGTGCCAACACTGGGGAAACCATTTCCCTCCCTGTGCCTTAGCTCTTTCTTGAGTGTGGAAATTGGTTATCTGGCTGTTAATTTGTGTCTGTGGCAGTATATAAAAGACTCAATAACAACAAATTCTTTCACTCTGAATTTTTTTTTTCTTTAAGGAATTCCTTAAAGAATTCATCTAAATATAATCTGTGTTTAAATTCACTCATAAATGGAGCCTCACGGTCTACGTGGAGCCTAATTGGAGAATTAGTATTGTTTCAAAAGCTTCGGCTTTGTCTCAAAATGAGCTGACCTCAGTGTGACATGCATATCTAATTTCCTTCATGGTTGCATAAAGTAAGCAAGAGAAACATTCTCAACCACTTCTGACAGCTTTTATCTCAAGCTATTCAACAAATGTTTTCCATCCATTTGTGTCAGAAAGTCGATTGAACAAAACAGTCAGTGGAAGTAGAAGAAACATTCATTACCTACCAAGAGAATAAAGGATATTTAAAATGAATGGATAGCTGACACAAAAGGAACACTGAGAAGAATTGCATACACACTCTTCTATTGTAAAATTGGCAGGTTGATGTGTCAAACTATACCTTCAAAGACAAGAATTCCCATTGCATTCATTACAACAGTGGCTCCCAACCTTCCTAATGCTGATACAGTTTCTCATGCTGTAGTAATCCCTCAACCATCAAATTATTTCACTGCTACATGATAAGTGTCATTTTGCTACTGTTATGAATCATAAGGTAAATATCTGATATGCAGGATATCTGATATGTGACCCCCAGAGGGGCCAGGACCCCCAGTTTGAGAACTGATGCATTGTAGAGATAGCTGTCATTCTTCACCTTGGTTAAATGGACCAGTCCAAATACTTTCATTGATCTTCCCTTGGCAATCTTAGCACATGTTGTTTGGATATTTTCTAAGTAAGTCTCTGTGGACCTAAATATTCAGCCTTCAATTGAAAAGATAACCAAAGCTTGAATTAATCTATGTGCAGAAAAATGCCTAGAACAAATAATTTTAAATGAAGAATGATGTATTTTGGCTTATTGTTTCAGAGAATGCAGTTCAAGGTCAGCTGGTACTAAGGAGCCTGGGGCAATGCTGAATATCATGGCAGAAGGCACAAGGTGCAGCAACATTTCTCACTCACTGGTGGCCAGGAAGCAGCGAGAGTAACCAAAAAGGGCTCGTTATAAAGTCTATCTTCCCAGAACACACCCCCAGTGACATAAACTTCCCAACAAGATCACATTTTCCAGTTATACTACTTTTCCTCTGCTTACTCAATTATTCAAATTTTTATTCCATCAGTGGCTTAATCCATTAAAGAAGGCAGAGACATTGTGATTCAACTACTTTGAACAAAACTCCTCCTCTGAACAGTTTGTGTTGGGGAACACACATCCAGTAGAGGAGACTTTAGGAGTGGGGTGGATGAAGCTATCTCATGTCCAAAACTGTTTGCTTTATATCTGCTAGAAATCACTCTTCATTCATGACTTGCTCTGGTTCTGAAATTGCTTGTAAGCTCAATACAGGCCATGACAAAGACCACTACCAACATCTTACTAGTTCCTACAATTCGGAGCAGGCCTATGTAGGAATTGGATATTCTTATTGAAATCAGCTAGTCCCACTGAAATGTCTGAGTGATACTATGAAATTTATCACTATGCTTGTCATAGAAACCAACACTTGGCTGATTTTCATAGGTTGATGCTGACTTTATTTTCTTTAGATTAGAACTAAGAAAAAGCTCCAGAGTATGACTACTTGGATTTGAATCTGAGCTTTATCAGTGAATTGTCATTTAATATAGATACACATAGCAACATTTACAGAAAAAGAAGCCATGAATTTTAGAAGAGAAGAAGAGCATATAGCATGGGAGGGTCTAGAGGGAGGCAAGAAAGGGGGGAAATGTTATAATCTACTTTAAATAGTATAACACTTTAATTCTAAAGAAAAAAAGAAAAGAATTAAATAACATCTTATATGCCTGTGTCCATATGCAACCACTGTGCTAGTATCACCTCATTGTTCCTTGAAGTGACTACAAGAGAAGGATATTCAACCAATATTTAGTGAAATCGCACTAGGTATTTGTTATTCTGTTCCTGTCCAGCACCACCCATCAGCCCAGCCTCATGTACTTTTTCTCCCTTTATGGACTCCTCAGTACCACCAAAGCCCTACCTTTCGTCAATTCTGTAACATTTTTCCATTGCCTTCATGATGAAGATATAAGCTTCCTTTATATCTTTGTCCCCATGTCACTCTACTGATGTCCCTTTACCTTGCATGGTGTCAGGAGTAGAGCTTAGCTTATTATCTTTGCTATCTGAATCTTCTAGGCTCGATCAAGGAAATTGTCATAGGATTCAAACATCTTTCTCCATTGAACCCCACTATACTGAATATTTGTTCTAAATATTCTAAATATTTCTTCTTTCATTAATTTTGCTTATCTTTTACTAATGAAGACTATTATAAAGGGGATTTTTGATAAATATATGACTTATGACTGAATCTGTGGATGAAGGACGATTACATAAGTAACATTCTGCATCCTATCTGAATTACCTCCTAACATAGGCTAATTCTACCCATTCATATTTCCTGATGGAAAAGAAACTCTCCAAGACAAGTTGAATGGTGTATTAATTTCACATATTTTAGAAACAGCCAAGGTCTTATGAACCAGGGGGCATTTCTAACCGTATGCTTCTCATGTCCTGGTTCAGCTGAAATGGTCTGGAAGTAATTGTAAGGCCAGTCTTTTCTGGGATGCCAACAGACATTTACCAAGGTTTCCAGGCAGTAAGTTTTTCTTTTGAAATCTTAAAAGATGTGACTCTTGGCACTACTATATAAACATTAGATTATTTTACTGACTTTTTTTTTTTTTTTGCTTCAGAACTATCATTTGCTTCATCTGCCATGATAACTTTATAATGTCCTTGAGGCAATCCAACATACAAACTATTTGTGTCTCCATACTTCAAATTTATTACAGTAAGAACCCTGAATTTTAAAAGAAATCAGAATAAACTTTTATGAAAGCTAAGAGGCAGTACAGAAGGACAACATTCATTGTCATAAGATGACATTCTCACCCAATGGGTGAGTCTCCCT
The DNA here is from genome assembly GCA_019843965.1 of Rhynchomys soricoides. Lineage (NCBI taxonomy): Eukaryota > Metazoa > Chordata > Mammalia > Rodentia > Muridae > Rhynchomys > Rhynchomys soricoides. The sequence continues at coordinate 11,327,193 of JADRCH010000175.1, forward strand.
TTCTCATTCTTTACGTCTCTTCTTCCTTTTAGTGAAGTTTGAATTACTATCTTTTTAAAGGCATCAGCTGAATATTTTTAGCTAGCTATAATTCTTAATCATGTGATGACTGGCTTCAAGGTGATACATATAATTTACCTTCAACACAATAAATGTACTGTCTTAACAAAGCCCACTACCACAGTGAGGCATAAGACTTTTAAGGATGGGTTGATGAGGGAGGAAATATTCAGAACTCAAATGCACAAAGGAAAACAGTAGCTCAAACTGTGGTGTCTTGATAGAGAATGAACCTAACTGGACAGATGTCTTAGGAGTCCCTTGCTGAATGCACACTGACCTTGGGGTTTAAAAAGAGCACACGGGTGAGTGAGTCCTAGTGATTCTCAGAGAGCCATATGAATGAAAATAATCTGGATGTCATTAACCAGGAGTTTAATAAGATGATTCCAAGTCACTGGGGAAAGGAAGAGAGAATTAGTAGTAACAGGAGGCCAGGGCTCAAATACAGTAGTCTCATCACTGGGAGAAAATTGGTAGCCTCCCAGTAACAGAAACAGAAGCAGAAACCTATAAATAAAAGGAATCCAACTATTTCAACATAAGTACAACTGGACTTGCAGAAGATTCATGTAGAACTTTTCCAGGCTGCCACAGGGAAGAACTACAGAAATCCATTAAGTGTATGGGCTGTTTGAATCCTATCCTTAACTAACATGTGTAATTTTGGAAAAGTCACTATGTCTTGAATGATCCTATTTGTGTCATTTAGTATACTTTCAGTGGCAGTTGACAAATCAAAACCAAAGTAACCTTGGATAGACATTTAAGGAAGGTGAGGACATTGGAGTGAAAACATGTCCTACACTGTGTCTTGATGACAAAACATGTATGGTTGTGTCATCTTGTGCCATTTTACTCTTGTATTGACATAAAATGGAACATTTGTTTCTGAGACTACTCTCTTAATCCTAAAGACTTTGTTTCCAAGCAATCCAGGAACAAGAATTTTCCAAAATTATATCACGTGCCTATACTTCAGTCAATTCATAGAACTAGACTCTGCTTCATGCAATAGACATTGGTCCTGAGCTCCTTAACAAATTTATAGTAAGCTCTGAACTTCTCATCCACCCATGAACTCTCATAGAGATAAGGTTCTATTCCTGGGCTGCAAACTGGGCTGCATTGAATTCAAATATCCCGAGACTAATAGAACCTAAAGAAACAGGAAACAGGGAACTAACAGCCATGTTAACATAGCTTCTCATCTTGTAAAAGGGGATAATAATTGTACCAACTTTGGAAGTTTAGGAAAAGATTAAGAGTTAATGCATAGCAAGCACACAGCACATTCTCTAGGTCCTAGGATAATAAATTCAAGGTTGTTGTTCCTGCCATGATTACAGTTATCAATACTATCCTGCCTTTTCCACTTGTATCTTCTATGAAAACCCCACATGCTCTATTTATCCCCCTATGCAATTAATCTTTGATGGCTGATTGCTGAATTGGCATAGGAATTTAATTATTGACCCTGGATTTGCACGGATATTAGCTCAAGAAACTAGTGTGCCACTGCTATCCTTTAAGAGAGTTTGTGCAGATTGCACAGAGGTCAACAAACATAATTGAGGCCATTGCCTTAATGCTAGAGTTCTTTTAATTTGGGAGAACTGAATGTCTGCACACATTCCTCTTTATTTGAGAATTTACCAGGCATCATTGCCTATACCAGACACACAGTGAAGGATACACAGTGAAGTAAGATGAAACCACTTTGCAAAGTTTACTACATGATATCCACCAGCATGGCCAGCACACAGGTGGTGTCCAATGAGCTCAATAAGTTGAAGTAGTATCTCATGAAAATATCATAATAATCAATAAAAAATGTTTGTGGTGTATGGAGATATTGATAAAGCTGTTTTCAAAGTTGACAAGATAAGATAGAAATACTAATTCAAATTGGGGAGCAATCTGGCATAGTTTCTCAGAGGAAATGAATCGAGATGGGGTGAAGGGTCTTACATAAATTCCAGCCAATGAGTACATATGCTCAATTTCCAGCATCCAGATGTATTCATATATCCTGTTTGTCTATTCTACACATGAAATTATTTTAGACAGTTAAACTTTATCAGTTGTTTGTCTTGGAAGGTTTTCTGATTTTCCTTGGATAAAAACTGGAGTTCATGGAAGTTTTCACTAACTATCACATATTCTGCCTATTAGGTAATAAGCTCTGTAACAGAAAATCAGATGAAAGACATCTGAAAGCCAGCATCCAGACGTGCTTCTCACTGCATGGATCTATAATTTCTTGATGAGGCAAGGCTATGTTTGACATAGTTTCCTATGGTCTTCAGAATTTACCTTTCCAGGCCACATACCCCTGGTATTTATTATTTCACATTTAGTTTGCCTTTGGTAATAAAAATGGCTTAACGATAACAAGATGAATACTTGGGGGTTACAGAAATCTGGCTTCACTTCTGAGCCAGAAATAACTTGTAGTACAAGTTAGAAATTCAAAGCAATAGGGCTTAAAAGGGGAAAATCAGCATGGCCCTGTGGTTGTAAGTGACCATTGTTGGGAAAACAACATTGTCACCAACTGGTATAATGTTTTATCATTCATTATCATGCCTGGCCCAGGGCATATTATACAAATATAGGCAACACAGGAACATATTATGCATAGCAGAGGTAAGGTAATGAATTTCATTTCTCCAGACATGCAGTCTTTGTCATATATTTTAGTAACAAAAGACAGAGCCTCTAGCTCTAAGCATTCCAAGTATGTTTTTATAAATTTTGTCTCAACATATAGTTCTCAATATTTTAAATAAGAGGGGTAATAGAAATAGCTCTAACATAGAGTGATTTCTACATTGTTTTGACAGTATTTGTCAAAATTCTCATCACATGTGAAACTTAAAAGATCCTCATTCTACTATAGAGGTAAAAGCATTCTTCAAGTATTAAAAAAAGAAATCTGGGTAACTTGAGACCTATCCAGGAAATGTAATCATTTTATTGACATGTTAGAGTTCATATTTTCCCAATGAAATTTAAATTTAACCCAACATTTATAACTGATAAAGACAAACAGATATGGAATAAATACAACTACATTAGTGCAGTTTGTATTTTTTCTTTGTATAAAATAAATATATGTATAACTAGAAAAAAGTTAAGGATCTGAGAAGTTTCCCATGTTAAAATGATCTACATTAAAAATATGAAGATATAAACCTCCAAGTATTTTAATAATTGCCATAGTAATTCCAATATGTGGGAGGTAGCAACTTCAGCTATATAGTAACTTTAAGGTTAGCCTTGGATACATGAGAGTCTTCTACACAAAGAAAAAAGGTTAAAGGGGGATTTAGATTGACTAAGAAGATATAAAGAATGACCACGTGCACTAGATACTGTTCTAGAATACAGTAGCATGCGCTAATAAAATAACAAAAAAACTCAGCATTACTGAAGCACACTGAAAAGACAAGCAGTATACTGAATATACTGAATAAACACCACAATATCTCAGAACACAATAAAATGCTATAAAAAGGACAGGGAATAAGGAGTGCATGTGGTAAATAAGTTATCAGTTTCCAGCATGCTCTATGTGCTTATGCTGAATGACCCACTAATGTACCTCAACATGCTGTTTGGGTCATTGCCTTTATTACTCCCTGCTCCTCCTGAGGAGGAGTCTAAGAAGCATTATTTTTCAAATACACAGGAACCGATGCAGAATTCACCCTCTTAAATTCTGTTCTTCCAATTAGGAACAATAACTATGACTTAAAATCTGCTTTAACTATTTTGACTGTGTTCTCTATACCCTTTCTTCAACTCTTAAGGGATAAATAAATTAGCTTATTAATTTTCAAGAATTTTCTTTTCTTTCTTTGGATTTCTTTCTTTTTTCATTAATTTATTTATTCACTTTACATATCAAACACATACCCACCCCTTCTTTCCTCCCAGTCCCACCCTCACATCTTCCCCCCATTACCCCTTCTTCTTCTCCTCTAAGAAGGGGAAACCACCATTGGGTACCACCCTAACCTGGAATATTGTCTTAGGGCTTCTTTGCTGTGAAGAGAAACTATGGCCATGGCAACTCTTATAAAGACAACATTAATTGGGGCTGGCTTACAGGTTCAGAGGTTCCATCCATTATCAAGGCAGAAGGACGGCAGCATCCAGGCAGGCATGGTAAAGGAGGAACTGAGAGTTCTACATCTTCATCTAAAGAAAGCCAGGAGCAGACTGTCTCCCATGTGGCTGGGAGGAAAGTCTTAAAGCCCACCCCCACAGTGACACACTTCCTCCAATAAGGCCACGCCTACTTCAAAAGACCACAACTCCTAAGAGTGCCACTCCCTGGAGCAAGCATATACAAACCACCACAGATAGCAAGTCGAAGCATGACTAGGTACATCCTCTCCCACTGACGCCAGACAAGGTAGTCAAGCTAGGGGAAAGGGATTCATTGGCAGGCAAGATAATCAGATGGCCCCTTCTCCAATTGTTAGAGACTCACATGAAGATGAAGCTATGCATCTATTACAAATGTGTAGGGGGCCTAGGTCCAGCCCCTTCATGCTCTTTGGTTGATGGTTCAGTCTCTGTGAACCCCCATAGGCCTCGATTAGTTGACTCTCTAGGTCCTCCTTATGCTAGGCACCTGTCTGGAACTCTTCTCCTGCTTCTATTCCTATTATTCTTAGGTTTGGTATTTTCACAATCTCTTATATTTCTTGGATGTTTGTGTCAGGAACTTTTTAGATTTATCATTTTCTATAACCAACATATTGATTTCTTCAGTTGTATCTTGTATGCCTGAGATTCTCTCTTCTATCTCTTGTATTCTGTTGATGATACTGCATCTGTAGTTCCTGTTCTATTCCCTAGAGTTTCCATCTCCAGGATTCCCTCAGTTTGTGTTTTCTTTATTGCTTCTATTTCCACTTCAGTTCTTGGACAGATTTACTCATTTTCGTCACATGATTGATTGTATTTCCTGTATTTAAGGGATTTGTTTGTTTCCTCTTTAAAGGCCTCTATCATCTTTATAAGATTGGACTTAAGGTCATCTTCTTGTGCTTCAGCTGTGTTAGGATATCCAGAGCTTGCTGGCTCTAGTGGTGCCATATTGCCCTGGCTCCTGTTGATTATGTTTCTACGCTGGCCTTTAGCCATCTGGCTGTCCTTGGTATTAGCTGGATGTTTCTGATGCCAGCAAGACTCCTTGGGGAGGCAGGCAGAGCTATGGACCTTATAATGGATCTCAGGGAACAGCACCATGTTCACCTCTGGTTTCTGTGCCCCAAGTGGACTTTCTGTTGATTGGACCCCATATGGGCCTGGAAGGCAGGGGATTGGTCTACCAGGTAGAGGTCTACTAGGATGCTGCTACCCCTGTCTCCTGTTAGCTCCTCAGGAAGGCAGGGAAAGCTGTGGGTCAGAGATAGAGGTCAGAAGACATCACACAGCTCAAGTCTGCTAACTGTGCCCAAGGTCGACCCGACTCTGGATATATTTCTTGTGTTTGCTTGCTTTTTATTTGTTTTTGCAATTATGAAGATTGAACCCAGGACCTCATATGAGCATATAAAGTGCCAATAAACTATAATCTCTTTTAAGGTTATATTTCCTTTCATGTCATTATTAATATATACACAATTCTGATATGTAGAATTCACTATACAATTGTAAAGAACATAAAATATCTAAATAAATTTTCTGTTAATGGCATAAAATATTTTTTAAATTTTCAAAGTCACTTAGATTGTGATATTTTCTTATAAATGACTTCTATGTCAACTGCTTGGTAATGAATGGCACATGATCTGTGTGGTTTCAAGCCTGAAATTTATTGATACCTCTTGTAGAGTCAAGTGTTTGATTTATTTGTATAGATGATTTGTGTCTCTAATCTCTTAATGCAAGATGCTATGCATTATGCTTAGATAAGGCTTGTTAACTTTATTGATTGATTCATCTACATTTATTGATCATTGAGGGATGACAAAAATTATTCACTCTAATAAAAATTTGCTTGACTTCTCTCTATGAGGCTATCAATTTCTGATTTATACAGCTCAGAGCTCTGCTCAGAACACCACATCATCTATCACTCAATATTGGACTTGAACATGAAATATTTTCTGCTAATTAAACTTTGTTCTATAACTCTGTAGTCAGAATCATTTCCAAAGATAAAGCAGTAGATGCAGTGTATGCTACCAAATAGCACACTTCAACTGTCCTGCCCCTAGCATGCTTTTTAAATTTTTCCATTGCATCATAAACCAAATAGAGATATCACCTCAAGGTGAGAGCCAGTATTTTTGTTCCACTCACTGAACTCAAATTACCCACTTGGTGTTGTGATTGTGGACTAGAGCAAGTCTCTAAGGATGAAAGTACTCTCTTAGCCATTAGAGAAAAGAGTGTGAGATTGATGGTGAAGTTAAGAAAACACATCATGGCATAATCATGACATGCCCCTAGATTCCTAGACTCAAGTCTCAGCCACCCTTATTTGCATGTAATAGTGGACTATTCAATAACCTTTGCTCCCTACACTTCAACAACTAAAACTAGGGAAGGCAGAATACACAGATTATCAGTATGCTGTTCTGCACGGAAAAGTTGCACAAAGCCTCCAGCAGAGCTCTCAGTGTCCCATGGGTTCTAACGAAACATCAATTGCTATTTCCAGCTTTATTTTACTATCATCTGTCCTGACTAAATAGCTCTATGGAGGCATGTCAGTGGAAGAAAGAGAAACTCCTAGACTTCTTGATGAAATATGAAAGTTTTAGTATCAACTTTCAGTAAGGCCCCATTGTATGCAGTCCCACAGTTCCTAAGACTGATTCAAGACCACTCATAAGTGAAACCATAGTATCCCACTATGGGTGCTACATGTAATTTTCCTATCTGCCTGCTTCAAGGCACTCATTGTTTCAGAGAAGCAGGATATCAGCATGAAATGTAGTACCCATTACCATGAATCTCCCAAGGAAGTGACTCTATCACGGAGTTCTGTGTTGGGTTTCCAATTTATAAGTGTACAGTTTGAATATTTCTAAATTAATCACAAAAAAGTGATTAATGAAATATCTACTCTTCATATATAAAAGGAATATGGCAGTATCCTTTCATACCATACCAGCAGTATTCAGACCATAGCCTACATTTATATTTCACAGTCCTGGTTACAAGCTCAGGCCAGGGGTGGGTTCTAATGGAAGTTTGTCCTGGATGACATACAGCTATGTTGTTTATGACCACTCCTGACAGGAAAATGGAGAAAAATTTTTGTTGCATCTTTTTATTATGTTATTAACCATACCATGACCTCATTCAAATGCCATTATTTCCCAAAGGCTCTAACAAAAATTATCTTTGTATTACTGATTAGAGCTTCAACATAGAGATTTTAATGTATTAATAGAGCTCCTATCAGTAACCACATGGCATTGCTCACTTTCTTCTTTGACCTGGAGAAATGTTAAAGCTACATATTTTGTTATGTATGTTAAAAGACTGCCAAAATTCTCACTTTAAGTTATTGCTTTTTTGACTTAATTTCTTGAGCAAACAATAGAAATTACCTATGAAAGCAAGTTAGATTAAGACTTGGGATTGAAAGCAGACCTTCTGTGACACACACATGTGTATCCAAATTCAGTTTGAATGCTCCTATGTAGATTAGAAGATATTTTTAACAAACAAACAAACAAAAAAAAAAAAAACCAACTTTATACTTGCCAGAAAGTAATGAAGATATTTTCAGTCTCAATTCCCACAATTTTATTTATTTATTTATATGTGAAAAGTGGTGATTTACAAAAGAAAAGTAACAGGATCCAGTGTCCATTACTGCTGTTTCTAAGAGCCTGATAAAGTGTACTATAGACCTTTGGGGCAGGAGTGTGTATTCAGTTGGAATGTGACAATGAGGAGCTATAGAAGACTGTGTAGTACTGAGAGGAAGTTGGGAGCCCATTACAGATGCTTCCTTTTTGTGAGTTTCTATAAGAGTATACCTGTACCATCTTTTCAGACTTGTATTACTTTTGCCCTGATAATGAAGGTATTTATATATGCCTTCCAGTTTCATGTCCCAGTGTACAGGAAATAAGTGCAGAAAACTGCTTGCGTTTGTCTAAGTAGGAGGAATGGGCTGGTGAATTGGTTGTGACAGAAACCTGGGAAGAAAATGACCTTCTTACATATACACAGTTCTCATTTCTATGACAATCAATTTCAGGCAATCTATCCAAACACCCCCAAAGGCACATGGGTGTTTGTCAGGTTATATTTCCTGATTTGTGTTTCCAGTAATTTGGTCCCTAACTCTACTCATTCTTCTGAGTGTTTCAGACAGACTTGTTTTATACTAGAGAAAATAATTCGAGGACTTTCACAACGTTGGTACTCGGAAAATTTGTTTTGTTAAATAGAAATTGAAAATTTGTAAGTAGGAAGATGTGTACAAATATGGAAATGTCAACCTTTGCTGTTCTCTTTTGTCAGCAAGTGCAATAAGAGGGAACTTCAGTTTGTGCTCAACTTTATCATTTCCTTGTGCTTGAAGTCATTCCTAAGAATAAACACTCAAACTTTATCATATAATTTCTGTGTATAAGTGAGTGGGATATATATATATATCTTCAAAATAATTCCGTAAATTAGAATTTCTATTTTCTCAGTACAAAAGAGAGTAAAGGTTGATAGAGCTAATCAGAGCTTAAATGTGTGTATATGGGTTTCAAACTTTAAAGCAATCACTTCAGTGTTAAAAACTACCTAGATCAAGCCCTTTGAAAGGACAAATCCTTATCAGGGAGAAGCATGCCCTCCTCCATGTCAGGCCTTAAGATTCTTAAAGAATGAGTAATGTAATGTGTCGACCCATGGGCAGCAAATGATTCACACAAGAGAGAAGACAGTGATAAGAACAGTGCATTCTCACTCACAGTTCTGCATTTAGTATGCAGTCCTTAACCCCCTGTGGAGGTTAGGAGGATCTCATTCATCACATATTAAACATAGACTGAAAAAGATGGAAATAATGGTTCTTCAGAACTGATGCTTTAGTGGGAGGAAAATCGGATAGATTAGATAGATAGATAGATAGATAGATACTGTAGTAAATTATCATTTTAGGATTCCTGATTAATATAAAGCGCAAGACAACTTGATATATTTAACCAAAAGGAACTGTGAAATTCAGGACTAAGTGCTCTGGATTTAAGAATTACTAGGTCTAGGAACATAAACTGCCAGGATTCACACTACCTGTTCTTCCTAAAATTTTATACGGCTATTTGTACGAGCCTAACCATCCCTCATCACTGAATAACATTCTCTCCATGACTAGAAAAGTGGACATATAATTTGGCTCCAAGAATGTTCTCTCATGATATTAGCACCCATCTTCAACTTCTACTTTTTTTCTCACACACTGAAATAATCCCGTGTCTTGGATACCACACTTTTTCCAGCCATTCTTTCCAGTGAACACTATCCCTCCTTTGGATAAGTATCCTTTCTTCTCAGACATCAGGTTAATACAACTATTTTTTATTACCAGACACCACAGATTCAGACTGCGAGCCCATCCTTAGATCCCCATCCTGATCTGTCTTACTTCACTAGCATTTTCTCACACTAAAGAACTTATTTTTTTTCTCTGTCTTTTCTACTAGATTGCAAACTCTTTCAGGGTAGGGATTATATCCCAATCATTCAAAGTTATGAATTGCTAAACTCTACGAACAAGTACTTGCTAAATTGATGATGAAATGACTCAGAAATAACATTTTGTCAGTCTATAAATGAGCCTTGTTCTCTCCTTTACTTTCATATTCAATTGCACTATCTTGGGCTCTCTCTTATACATGCCTGAGCTACATATCTCAGTGCAATGGCATCTTTATTCTTTGCCATTCTCCATTCTCTAAATGTTGAAGAGCCTTACATTTCTCTTATTATCTTATTTTTCTTCATTTTTTCACAAATAATTGATTACCTGTCTCCTCCATGAGCTTATAAGCCCTTCTAAAAAAGGGACAATGTCTCATTTGAATTTGCAATCCAGTTTCTACCAGTTAGTGGAGAACATAATCTCTCATTTACTCACTGTAAATGGGAAATTCATATTTATCTTCAGCCATTATATTGATCATCATCATTGCACAATTATTCTTAACAAAAATTATATTTCTTTGTAGACTCTGACCATACTGTTGATGTGCATTGTTTCTCTTCTCTCAAAATCAAGGCATTGCAAATTTGCCTAGAAAAATCTCCAGAGGACCTGTGAAAAATTAGTTTTTTGCCAGAAATTGTCTAAAGTTACACAGACACTCACAGGTTCCTATGATGTCACAGTTCTTACTATAGGAATCTGATTCTCAAGACAACCTTCCACTGCCAGAGTTTGAGGAGTCATGTCTAGAGTTAAGCATGGCTTGCAAGCACTCCCTAGACTACTTGATATTTTTCCATATCGCAGTTTGTGAGTCTGTGAAAGTATCAAGATTTTTATGTATTTCTAACTATAACATACCCTGACTTATTTGTGAAACTACAGAATGTCTATCAATATTTTGATAATTTAACTTATTTATGACAAATTAATCAATCTACCACTGTAATAAATTTAAAACTGGTATCACTGACATTCAGCCATCAGAGTTTGGCTGTGTTAACAGGGGCAGAGAACTTAGCACCTTCTCTTGTTTCCCACAGGAAATTCACATCCATGAGCCTATAACCCTTTTCAGATTTGTCCTATGAAGAACAAAACGTCCTCAGATATTGACAGGATTACCTTGTGACTGTAGGGAGAAAATACTGTGACTTTGATTTTAATTGCCAGATTAGAAAGTCATCAGTCACAACAGTGTCAATGGAAAACCAGAAGCTCATACCAACACCCTAGTGATATAGCACAAAAGGAACACTTGTCATCCAAAGAAGAAGGAGGAGGAGGAGGAGGAGGAGGAGGAGGAGGAGGAGGAGGAGACGAGGAGGAGGAGGAGGAAGAAACAACTACCCTTCAAATATGGCATAAATTGAATAGTAAAAAAGTAAATGAAAGTACAGAGATACATACTTCCTACTCCTTCGGCTCATAACTAAATCAGTGAAACAAACAGTGAATTTATTCTCCTGAAAACCAGATACTTAAGTATTCTCATTATGGAGACTTTTAGTCTATGGTGATTAAAAATGACCTTGGCCTTTATCACAAGCTTATTTGCCTGAGTGTGGCCCCAGGGTACACATATCATTTATGAATTAACTATTCTTAGTACAGAACTGTACTATAAATAAACAATGTATGTTCTCTCTGTTCTCTGTGTCTCTCTCCCATTTATTCTGTGCTAGCTAGTTTGTTTTTTTGTTTATTTGGTGTTTTTTGTTTGTTTGTTTTTGTTTTTGTCACCTTGAAACTATATCTAGAGTCATTTGGAAACAGGAACTCTGAGAAAATGCTCCCCATAAGATTAGCTTATAAGAAAGCCTGTCAGCCATTTCCTTGATTAATGATTGATGTGGGAAAGTTCAACCATTATGGGCGGTGCTACCCTTGGGCTGATGTTCCTGAGTTGTATAAAAAGGCAGGCTGAGTAAGCCAGTAAGCACCACTCCTCCTTGGCTTCTTCTTCTTTTTCTTTTTTCTTTTTTGGTTTTTACTTTCAAGTTCCTGCCCTGGCTTCCCTCAGTGATGGGATGGAGCTATAAGTAAAATAAAGCCTTTCTTGCCCTAATTGCCTTTGGTCATGGCATTATCTAATTACCCAGCCCTAAGCATGAAAGCCCTGCTCCCTCTTCTTTCTCCTTCCCTTTTCCAGTCTTCCTCTCTATATGATAAAATACCATATAATAAAAATGTGTGAATAAATTGGTATAAGTCTGTAACTTGGCCCTTTAAGAATGTAATTCCCCAGAAGAGAAACAGTTTTTTATAAAATCTAGAAGATTGTGGTGGATGACTATGGGCTTATTACTTGCACCCCATGATAAAGAGAGGTAGGAATAGACATCCAGGAGGCAAAGGTGAACATTACACATCTAATTGTGTTTACTTTGTTGCTTCAGTGGTTCTCACAGCTGCTGTGTGCCTGTGTGGGAGATTTGAGAGCCTGGGGACGTCTGTATGTCTGCCAGAGAATGGCAAATCCATATTCCTTGCCATTTCCAAAGCTTCTGAGGCTGAGACTTTTGTTCCTTAACATAGTTTCATCAGTCATATTATTCTCAAATTGTGCAAACGATGCAGCCAATGTCAAGCTCAATGTGAGCTGCAGGTATTTCCCATGTTTTGATTTTGCAAACAGATATATTTTGAAAACAATTCAGTCAGTGTGCCTAGATTAAGTGTGTATGAGAACACTGGAGAAAGAGAGAAAGAAAGAGGGCAGATAGCTCAGGAAATAAAGGTTTTCCTACTGATCAAAAGAAAAACTGAACATAATGGCAATGCATGAACACAAGTAAAATGTGTCCAAATGTCTCTCTCTGCTGCTGAACTTGGATTTCACTACAATATTCTCACCAGCTGTATTTGATTTTCTATAATCTAATTTAAAAACTGGGAGGAATAAAGGAAGGAAGGACATTGTGAAGAAGTAAGGAAAGAAATTAAAATCTAGTAGATTTGAGTATAGCTTTAAGTGCTACTTGCCTTCAAAGTTTTCCCCTTTTAAAAATACTTTTATTTATTTATTTATTCTCTTATGTAGTATATCCCGACCTCAGCTTCCCCACCCTCCTCTCCTTCAAATCCTTCCCCTCTCTACCTCCTCTCTTATCACAATCCACTCCTTCATTTTCCTTCAAAAACAAACAAACAAACAAACAAACAAAAAGCCCAAAAAACCAAAAGACAGCAGGCCATTCTGGGATATCAACTTAACATAGTATATCAAGTTGTAATAAGACTAGACACATATCCTCATATCAAGGTTGGAAGAGGCAACCCAGAAGGAGAAAAATGCTCCTAAACGCAAGCAAAAGAGTCAGAAAGCCCCTGCTTGAACCGTGAGGAGTCCCACAAGAAGACTAAGCTACACAACTGTAACATACATGTAGAAACTGAGGTCAGACCCATGCAGGCTCCCTGATTGTCTATTTACTCTCTGTGAGCCCTATGAGCACAAGTTAGTTGATTTTATGAGTTTTCTTGTGGTATCCTTGACCCTCTGGTTCCTACAATCCTTCATCCCACTCTTCCACAAGGTTGCGTTAACACTGCCTAATGTTTGGCTGTGCCCCCACAGTTTTCAATATTTTTAGTTTGGGGCTGACATACAAGGTAAGAAAACAACACTGTAAGTCAAAATATTATTTCTTATTTCTTTTTTTCTTATTTTATTCAGGATTAAAGTTCAAAGATTCACACAACAACTGAAAAAAAATATGTGTTAAAAACATAAGTTTTATGGGTATTTTTTTCTACATCCTTTATTTTAAGTGCATCTGTGAAGGCAAACCCTAGTAGACTGGTCTGACAGTTGCATCATTAATAGCAAGCCAATGAACTTTGCAAAAGTTATAACTAAAATTAGGGAAAACATTGTTTATTCCCCATGGATTCAGGAGTCTTCCCAATCAGGCAAGTAACTAGAATTCCATCACTCCATTGTTTAATAAAACGGATGGTACTAACTACAAGTACCACCCTTACCCTTTCTGAAATATTTTATTCTTTGGAAATTTTATATGTGTATATAATGTATACTTCTCACATCCAACTTCACTGTCTTCTTTTAGCTCTCCTGGCCCCCATCAACATCTTCCTCATCTCTCAACAAACTTAATGACACTTCTATTATAACCCACTAAGTCTAATTAGCACTGCCCATATACGCATGTGTGAGGAGTCATTCACTGGAGCTTGGACAGCTTGCCTCTGGCAACTCCCCTGAAGATATATTTTTAACTATATCTAACACTAGTTAGTTGTTGTCTGCCAACATTGAGGTAAAAAGCTTATTAATAAAGGAAAGGAAAATCGATGAACTAAAACGTTAGAGCACACAGATATTGCCAACAGAAAAATTGAAATTTGTCTTCCCTATGGTGTTTAATTGGTTATTTCTTATAATTTTAGAAGTAGAAATTCTATGAAGTGAGTGATTTTTGTAAAGGCTTCAAAATTTGAATAAGATTCCTTTTAAGTTTAAACACTCTTAAATGATGATTTATAAAAGAAACACCAGCAAGGGAATCAATTAGCAAAAGAATAGACACATGTTCTATGTACTTATTTGGGGGAAAAGTAAGTACTCTGTCCCTATCAAAGTAGAAAGGAGCATTTAATGAAATGACGATTGGTTCTTTTATTACTACGAAATCCATCTTTCCAAACCAGGTTTTGCTTATTTGAAAAAAAGTAGCATACCATGTTTTACTTTATATTTTAATAACCTCTTTGATGTGTGTGTGTGTGTGTGTGTGTGTGTGTGTGTGTGTGTGTAATCTGCACACATAGGGTCACAAGCAAACAGTAAGAAATCTAACTAGAAGCCAAATTGTGTGGCTTGAATGTCTGTAGATTATAATGATGATTTCTCTTCACATTTTTAAAGTGTTATTAGTTCACTGAGTCCAAGTTAGTGTTCAAAAAAGTCATTTATGTGTGAAGGTTGGAGGTAGCAGGAATCCTTACATCATAAAAAACCCACAACTCTTACTGCTTCTCTTATTGCTTCTTTATGTATGCTGTATGTTCTGTTTGTCTACTTTCTATATTCTAAAATAATATGCGATTTCCCTGATCATCAGTAATGACCTGTTCACACACGTTTTCAATATCTGACATAGGAAGGAGGGCTCAACAAAATAGCAGATTAGTCTAGATAGTTCAAACCATGTAACTCTTTTGAACAATAATAAATCCACCTAAACCATATCCTGTATTTGAACAATAAAAGTAAGTCCATGTATATAGTGAACAACAGTTTGTGTAATGAGGAGGAATGACCTGAGCTCAGAATATACTTTGTAATATCTTAGCTTCAAATTTTTCAGGTTGATGGCTGTCAAATTATACCCAAATAAGTCAAATATATGATTGTCCCAATTTTTAGTCTCTGTATAGATTATGTACCTATGGTTATAAAATTTGCTTAACACATCACAGGACTCAACTGAGAGGCATTCAGAACCATCTACGGTCTCTGGTGCTGCCCTGTCCTCTCTCAAATAGTTTTGACAAACTGCCTAGTTTGTTTTACCTTACACAGCTCTTTTTAGACATTTGAAAATTCAGAATCCGAGCCAAAGGCTGATGATACTTTAGCACTGTGTCATTCAGTGACTTTTTCTCCCTTAGAGGGATTTTACCCCTTTCTCAATGCCTAAGAAAGAAAAAGAAAAGAAGGGGAGAGAGAGAGAGAGAGAGGGAGAGAAAGAGAGAGAGAGAGAGAGAGAGAGAGAGAGAGAGAAACTTTCTTTGAATATCCAATTCTTTTCATCACCATAAACAGTTGTCAAGACCATATTTTTAAATGAAGACAAAGATTCTGTTTTTATGTCAACAAATCTTTTCTAAAATATACAAATAGTCTCTTAAGCAAATTGTACCAAAACTTTTACAAGCTCAAACTAAGCAACACGTTTGAGAAGCAATCTTTCACTTAGAGCACCAGGTCATTATTCCTCTCCTCTCCTCTCCTCTCCTCTCCTCTCCTCTCCTCTCCTCTCCTCTCCTCTCCT
>JADRCH010000175.1:11342967-11439140 GCA_019843965.1 Rhynchomys soricoides
CTCTCCTCTCCTCTCCTCTCCTCTCCTCTCCTCTCCTCTCCTCTCCTATCCTCTCCCCTCCCTTCCCCTCCTCCTCTCCCTTCCTTTTCTTTCTTCTTCCCTCCCTTCCTCCTCCCCTCCCTTTCCTTTCCTTTCCTGTTGTTGCTACTGTTGCTGATTTAAAAAAAAAAAAAATTTGGATGGATATTCACTTTATTTATTTTTTACTTATTTATTTTTTGATACTTTATTTACATTTCAAATGTTCTCCCCTTTCCAGGTCTCCCTTTGGAAACTTGCTATTCCATCCCCCCTCCCTCTGCCTCTATGAGGGTATTCCCACCACCCACCTACCACTCCAGTCTTCCCTTCCTGGCATTCCCCTCTACTGGAGCATCTAACACCCTCAGACCCAAGGGCCTCTCCTCCCATTGATGGCCAACAAGGCCCTCCTCAGCCACGTAAGTGGCCAGCACCATGGGTCCCCTCCATGTGTATTCTTTGGTTGGTAGTCCAGTCTCCGGAAGTATGGGGAGGGGGGTGGGTCCAGGCTAGATGACACTGTTGCTCCCTCCATGGGGCTACAAACCCCCTCAGCTCCTTCAGTCCCTTCTTCAACTCCTCCATCTAGGACCCCACGCTCAGTCCAAGGGTTGCTGTGAATTGAATCTTGGGTATTCTGAACTTTTGGTCTAATATCCACTTATTAGTGAACACATACCGTGTTTGTTCTTTTGAGACTGAGTTACCTCACTCAGGATGATATTTTCAAGTTCCATCTATTTGCCCGCAAATAGATGCATTTACATTTGTGTAAATGTACCACATTTTCTGTATCCATTCCTCTGTTGAGGGGAATCTTGGTTGTTTCCAGCTTCTGACTATTATAAATATGGCTGCTATGAACATAGTGGAGCATGTGTCTTTATTACATGTTGGAGTATCTTCTGAACACATGGGCACAGGGGAAAAGTTCCTGAAAAGAACACCAATGGCTTATGCTCTAAGATCAAGAATCGACAAATGATTCTCATGAAGTTGCAAAGCTTCTATAAGGCAAAGGACACCATCAATAGGACAAAACGGCAACCTATAGATTGGGAAAAGATCTTTACCAATCCTATGTCTGATAGAGGGCTAATATCCAATATATACAAAGAACTCAAGAAGTTAGACTCCAGAGAACCAAATAACCCTATCAAAAAATGGGGAACAGAGCTAAACAGAGAATTCTCAACTGAGGAAACTCGAAGGGCTGAGAAGCACCTAAAGAAATGTTCAACATCCTTAGTCATCAGGGAAATGCAAATCAAAACAACCCTGAGATTTCACCTCACACCAGTCAGAATGACTAAGATCAAAAACTCAGGTGACAGCAGATGCTGATGAGGATGTGGAGAAAGAGGAACACTCCTCCATTGCTGGTGGGATTGCAAGCTGGAAATCAGTTTGGCAGACCCTCAGAAATATGGACATAATACTACCCGAGGACCCATCTATACCACTCCTGGGCATATACTCAGAAGATGCTGTTTTGGTTTTACAAAAGTAATTACCGAAATAGGAAGCATGTATAGAACAGCTAGAGTAGCTGCTGCTGCTGCAACTGGGTGTACCTTTTGGCACAGGAGGACTCAAGACACAGCCTGTTGAGATGTAAATAAATAAAATAACCAATTAAAAAGAGACACAGTCTGAAAAATTGATGATTTTCTAGCTTGTTCTGACTCTCAAAGTTGTTAAGTCCCTTTCCTCCTCCCCTTCTCATCCTCTTCCTCCTCCTCCTCCTCTTGCTCCTCCTCCTCTTCCTTACCCTGTTCCCCCTTCTCATGCTCTTCCTCCTTCTCCTTCCCTTGCCTCCTTTGTCTTTTCTTGAAAAAATTCTTTTTTTCCCTCATGGTCTCAGATCATAGAACTCCAGAGTCTAATTTGAATCCTTCATCATTCTGTGAAGAACCAAGCCCCATCTCAGACACAGTAGCTCTCCAGCTTTAATGCTGACTTTAAAATGGTGCAATCTAGACCTTATTTCAGTTTAAATCATTCCATGTTGACATCATATATCCCTTTCTCCAAAATAAACGATTTTTTAAGTCTGTTTTAAGGCTCTTATAGAAGACATCTGGAAAAAATTGAACCATGGTTGGATATGAATAATAACAACAGCTATTTTTACTAGCTTTTAAATAAATGCACAGCATGATAATGAGCCCTTTGCATAAATTATTTCCTTATACAATTTTGAAAGTTTATCTGTTAGCTGAAGAAGGAAGGGAGGGACAGAGAGAAAGGAAAGAAGAAAAGTGAGGCTAAATTCCTATACCCGTGTGACAATGGAGACATTGTACTCTAGGTCTTCCTAGCTAAGAGAACAGTGTCTATAAATCCAGAGATGAGAAAGTCAGTATCATCTTAGTGGAAAATCTCAGAAGCTGATAATGTGATTTTCCTAGTTCTGGACACCATGAAACTTGAAAACACAATGAGTGTGTGTATGTGTGTGTGTGTGTGTGTGTGTGTGTGTGTGTGTGTAAGAGAGAGGGGGCGAAGGAAGGGAGGGGAAGGGAGGGAGGGAAGGGGAAGGGGAAGGAGGGAGGGAGAGAGAGAGAGAGTTTGCATTATATACTCAGTTTAAGAAATTCTGAAGGGCAACCAGGGTTCCTCCAGAACCCATGTGTATAGATAATAAACCAGAGATAACCCTTAACCAACTGAAGGGAGGCAGGCTGGTTGCTAAGGGAAGTGCCTTTCCATTTTCCATAAGGACCAAGTCCTAAATGGTTTGCTGCTGTATCTGCACTGCTCAGATAACATCTTTCAACATTTTCATTTAACACTGCCTTAATTCATATGACATTTGCTCAAAATACCTTTTAATTCATTTCTGCTGGATCTGTAATTATACAGCAAATTTTGATGGTATCTCTTTATTGATTTAATAATTAGTTACTCTGTCATTTATAAAATTAATATTTCATGATCAGATATCATATGTTAGAGACTGCATTAAGAAATGATAGCAAAAGGTATGTATTTCATAAGTCAAATAAAGAAAATGAGAACATTTGAGTAATATGAAGAACTATATTGATGGTATCTCTAATGCCAATGGAAAGCAGAAGTGAAGTCTAAACTAAATAAAAACTTTCCAGAATATAAAAACAAATATATCAGCCAAGCAAGACTATATAGACTATCCTCAGAAGATAGTAAAAGCATGATTTATTGGTATATAGTCATCAGCTTCTAGTAATGGCTAGGACTGCTCCTGGAAGAATAGAGTTAAAGCTGGTGTGAAGTAGGGGCATTATCATAAACATTTGTAAACTGTCGTGCAAAGGTTTGGTGATCATGATGTATATGGTTGGTGATTTGATAGGAACTGTGTGATGCTTATGGAAATCATCATCTGTTTGAAATATTAGATTACCTGTACAATTCGTTGCATTGTACACACATAAGATAGAATGTACATTGGACACACATAGGCCATATAGAGGGCTCTTGCTAGAATCTAGTCACCAGAGAATGACTGCACAGTCCACAGAGAGCAGCATCAGCAGCACCTCTGAAATTTGCAGAAATGCATCATGTTTGGTGGCATCCTGCAATCACTGAGTTAGAATCTTCACCACAAGTTCCCGAAGTGATATGCAGAGACATGGAATTGAGATGTATTGCAGTATACAAGGGCTTCTTTGTCTTCAGATGCACTGCATGTTTGCCTGGAGAAATTTCAGCAAAATGCCACTGTCTTTGCCAAAGATTTTCTCCTCAGCCATGCTCAAGCCAGGTCCTGCTGAGTGCTTTCTCAACTAGGCCTCAAGTTTGGCCTGTCAAGGATTAATACAACAGTAGTATACTTTTCTAAAAGCTTCAGGATGCAACCCCAGACTACTCCCCTTAAGGTTTGGGTTGAGGAAAGGGCTGTCAAACAAATTACTGCTAGTTGGGGTGGGGAGACAAACATCAGTGAGTACCACCTAGCACATGGTCACCAATTTCTTCCTACGGCTATTGTTACTTCTTTGGCTGTGTAAAATGCCATCCCATTCTCTCTATTCCTTCATTTCCCTTTAACATGCCAATCACAGACATTAAATTTAGCCCACTCCATTCCTTTCCATATTGCAATAGTCAAGACTGATTAAAATCTGGCTGTTTGAGTCTCTGGCTGTGGAGTCATCTGAGAGATTTTAAAGCTGAAGACAAGAGGTTGTATTCCAAACTAATTAAAAGTGGACCAGAAGTCAAGTCTGCTCTGGGAAGGTATGTAGGAAAGAGGATACTAATAGAACTTGATGATAGGTAGATTGAAGAATGACAGAGAAAAGCCAAGAGTGGCTGTTTGTGAGCTGAGAAATGGGGAAGTGTGCTGTCCAACACTCTTTCTACACTTAGCCCACCTCAATTCCCATGTACATCTTCACAGATGTGTTTGTTCATGAAATGCACATGTTTTAAAACCCTTGCATCCACTGGAGAAGGCTCTTAAATAAATGTTGGTAGGAAGAGACTGTAGAAAGAACTGGAAATCTGGATGAGAAGAAAAGTATACCTGTAATCTGAGAACAACATCTCTTTCTATTCTCTGTGCATAGCAGTTGGGGGTTACTTTCAGAATAGCTCTAGGGTACCAAGGAAGTGAATACATTGCATTCTAACTATCAACTCTTTTGTAGGGTCCATAATCAAATGATTAATTCCTTGTGTATTATATATATATACTATATGTATAGTATATATATATATATATATATATTCTCCAAACATCCTATGATTCTATTTGAAGCATGATTATTCAATGGGGAGAATACAGCTTCCACAAGAGAATCAAGTCTCTTTCAATGACGCTGTTTTAAAAGCATATTTTTTTCTTCTAAATTGATTGAGCTTGCTTGGTCTATAATTTCCCACAGAAAACTTGCGTCCACACACTGCCAATTAATGCTGGACTGAGTCATTGGTCCACGGGGATATCATTTCTGATTAAGCATTAACACACTTTGACACAGAGCTGTCAGTGTCAATTGGTTTAGATCAAGCTGAAATGTCAAACCACTTTGGTGTGGCTTATCCATAGCTAATGCTGAAAGTAGGGGTCAAAAGACCTAAATCTACTAAAGAGGAAACTCCCATGGTGCTCAGTGGGATGCTGGGTAAGAATAACCAACCTCCTAGGAATATACAAAACATCTTTCAGAGAGATCTGAAAGCCCTTTCCTAAGAACACACATGTAAGTCATCAGGGGGTGGGATGACTCTCTTCTGTGTTTATCTCACCATGTCCAGGAATCAGGGGTCATGTATATGATAAGCAAGTACTCACTGTTAACTGAGGAGAAGCAACCTCCATACCCTACAGAGGCACTGGCAGTCATATTTGGCTTACAAAAGCTAGAAGAAAGCTTAGATGACAAACTGTGAAGATTGGAAGAAAGGTTTCTAAACAATAACTGAGGCAATGATGGTAAATATGACTTGTGCAGATAGGATAATAACTTTATAACTAAATTATGTAATTACCTCTGATGTTTCTGTGGTTTAGATAATGCCCTCACCATTCTTGTGTTACATGCTTGATGCTCAGAGTAGCACTGTTGGTGAGGACAAGCATTCCAAGGGACCCAATAACAGGTCTTTTTTTTAAAAAAAAAAACAAAAACAACCTGTTAATAATATATTTACTAGAATATAATATTAAATACTATAATATTTAGTATTATTGTATTAAAATATATTAATATAATTTATTTTAATCTTGTTTCTCCTCCTTCAACTCCTCCCATATCCTCCCCATCTTCTTTTATGTTCTCTCTCCCCGCTCCCCTGCCCCTCTCTCTGACAGGTCTTTAGATAAAAAGAAACATAGCCTTAAAAGCAATCACTGGTATTTTCTCTTCCCCTTCCTCCTTGTGTTTTGTGGCTCCTGCTAAGGGGATAAGTACTCTTGCCCCTCCATGCACCGCAGCCGTGACTGCTGCCTTGACAAGACCGAAGCAAGGAAGTCAGTCAATCTTAGCCTAGAACTTCCTCAGGAAGTTGTATATGCCAAGGGAAAGCTGACCAATGCGATGTCAAATTTCATACTAATATTTTCATATTTGTCTTTGAGGAGTGACATTTTGGCCTTAAGGATAAATGACTTTGGAGAGCCTTTCTGAAACTGGACACAATGCTATATAAATATTGAATTATGATATAATATATAATAAATGCTTATTGAATGTTTGCTATATCATAGGTAATGTTTTACATAATCATTTTCTATTAACTTACTCAGTATTCACAAGAGTTAGTACTTGGATTTGTTCCTATTTTAGAGATAAGGAAGTGAAGCCTGTTGCCTACATTCAGGTAAAAGGTGGTAGCAGGGCAGTGAAAATTCCTGTTGGATCACTAAAGAGCATATCTGTGGTGATATATTTGAGTCTGTGGAACATACACTGAGAGTGAGCTCTTGTGGAAACACAAGTCTGAAAGTAAGAATGGTTTGTCACATTAAATTTGTTCGTTGTAATGAAAATTCTACACTACACGGGGGGTGGGGTGAGTGGGAGGGACGTGTTAAGACCTGAAGAAGCTGAGAGCTGAGGGAAGAGAACCATGAGAAATGTTGGCAATTGTGTTCAATGGCAATGTGTCTACATGTCTCTCTGTTTGTCGCTCTGTCTCTGTCTCCCTCTGTCTGTTTCTCTGTCTCTCTGTCTCTCTATCTCTGTGTCTTTGTGTCTCTCTGTCTGTCTCTTTTTCTTTCCCTCTCTCTCTCCATGTCTGTCTGTCTGTCTCTCCCCTTGCATAGTCTTCTTTCCTTTATTCATTTAGCTAATAATCTAATAAACATAAATCTCATAACCATTTCATAAACATAACTATATAATATCCCAGAAACTACATAGGCATGCACTTTTACATTTCTTTGAGGTCAGATAATTAAAAGGAATCAAACTGCCCTGTGGTAAGTTCTCAGGTGAGGGGACAGCATAGAACTCCATGAGCTTCCTGAGAAGTAGCAGCTCAGAGAGGCACTGTGTAGTGAGAGAGTAAATTCATTGATCCACCTCGGGCAAGAACACTGGCTTCATCAACTGCAATGATGGTATGTAATGTGATATTCTGAACAAATTCATATTTGAAAGTATATAACATATTTTAACTATACATATAAGTGTTTAATATAAAATTTAATCAGGAAGAATATAAAAGAAAAATAAATAAACATATCTTTTCTTTATCTAAATCTCTCTCTCCTCCTCACAGATAATTTTGACGATATGGATATGTAGACCCTCATACATATTTATACAAACCATTTGTATGTATTATATATAATACATGTATTATATACAATATGTATGTATCTGAATTCTATATAGTACAAATATACATCATTATATATTCTGTTACTTTTCTTTTTTGTTTAAAATAATATGGAATGCTCACCTTGTCTTTACACTTATCCCTGCTTTTCATATTAGAACTTTGTGGGTTTTATTTAAAAATCACATGTATTCACAGGTTCACAACAAAATATGCAGTATTAAAGAGAAAACTGGGAATGATAGCTCCAGGAACTATTTTCATTACACTGGGTTAATCACACAGAGTCACAGTGCCTTTGTGTGTGTGTGTGTGTGTGTGTGTGTGTGTGTGTGTGTACTGAGTCTTTCAGCTACTAGGAAGGATGCAGGGAAGAGCTATATGTAAGGTATACAGAGATGTGTTGTCCGTCATATGAGCCCTGATATATTGCTATTCAAACTAATAAGAACTATGATTATGCCAATCTAAACAGAACTGTAGTTCTGTTAAGAAGTATTCTATTAATGGAGGAAATTGAATAAAAAACCACAATGTGGTCTATTTCAACTGTCAAATAGAAAGATGGTGAGTTTCTCTTGTAAATTAAACTCAGCTATGCACAAAATGCATTTGATGGACACAGTGAAACCTGCAGGGTCGGCAGGTGGAGCATGGATTCAAATCATCACCTGCACAAAGCAGCAACCACATTCTGCAGCTGAAGACATTCCATTTTGTATGCTTCAGAGATCTGGGTGATTCCAGCTCCCGGTTCTGTTATAATTTATGGTAAATGAGGCATGAATTTGGAGGAATTATTTATTTACTTTTGAAGTGAATCTGTGACCTGTGAATGACCCTATTATTAGTTAATAGAAGGAAAGAATTACTTGTTACTGGAATGAAAGGCAGAGAATATTATCTAAGCACATGATCTAACCTTCAATATTCATACAGTTTTAATTTCTTCCCTAAAGGTTCGTGTCAACAATATTCACAAGAAAAGAGAGTGAGATCATTATCATGCAAGAGAGATGAATATGTGGATGCCTTTGGATCTAAGGCACCTAATTTTAACTGAAGGGTTTATGCATGAGCAGAAACCAGGACTCAGATACACCTCTTAAGCCAATTGCAGTTCTTAAATATAAATTCAAATATTAAAAATTATGCAAACTAGGATTGAGATAATATTTTACACTTTAGGAACTCAATTTTGCAGCAAGTAATTGATGCAACAAGCCAGATTAAAATAGTGTATTGGGTGCTCTTCTTCGGCACTAATTTAAAAAAAAATCAATTATAGGACCAGGAAATTTAAAAATTCACACTAAAGAAAAGGCATCATTGATTAAGCAGTACCCTAGCGAGCAAATCCTATTTTGCTCAAATAAATTTGAAGACACCATTGCACTGAGTGTTTCAAATCTCTTAAAGCACATGTTTCTGTGTCTTCCCCTACCTCGGGAGATAGGGAGCCTTTGGGACTTTTACCCATTCTTCCCAGAGCACAAACCTCGGCGTTACAATAATTCAAAACTGCAGTAATTGAATGCAGAGAAATAATGATTGTTGTCCAAGTACAGTCCACTCTATTTATTGATTTGGCGCTTAGCTGTTTGGCCTAATCACGGTGGTTTCCCTTATCAAGCGAGCATAGCTGAAGCAGCCCACTGTTTGACCTGTGCCCGCATGTTAAAGCTTTCTTTACCTTTAGGCTGGAAGATTTCAGAGCGATTTTCTAATCTTGGCCACACAGGGGCAGCATTACCATGTACTGAAAGGCTTCGGGCCCCTGCAATTTAAGATTAAGAGTGCAGCATCAATCAACTCAGGCAAACATTCTTTTGTGTGCTATTCTTTGACTTAAGGGATGTGCGAAAACATTGTGTGGTCTGTGAAAACAGGGTTCTGTTTCTTCTGTCCAGATTTCTAGAGGAATATGGGTGCAGGGTGAGAGGTAGTGCTACCCCTAATGAGCCAATTAGTTTGAGTGGCACAAATACCGCTAAGGACTTAGAAAGAGAGAGGAAAAAAAAAGCTTCAATGGGAGACAGAGAGAAAATAAACCTAGCTACAGTTTTAGGCAAAATGGTGCCTGTTCTTTAAAAAAAAAAAAATTCTCTTTATTTGACTTTCCAATAAAGAAGAAAGAAATATTTGGATTGGTAGTCTCCATTTTTATTCATAACCTTCTTTTTCAGACAAGTCACATTTTCATATTAATATACTTGCAGTGTACCCAGCTTGCTAATCTAAGCATTCCAAATATTTCACCCTATTTCTCTCACCTGGAATTTTGCTATGGAGGAAAGGGGCCCTCATATGTCTTACATATACATATATTTTTTCCAGTACATGCAAGGATTATCATTTACCTCTCACAGTCATTGTATATAATAGATGCCATGGTTTCCATTTTGTTAACGGAGAGAAATGACAAGAAAAATTAATTGAATGGATTCAAGTTCCTACAGATAGGGAGTGGGCAAGACCGGATGCATCTGAGATACAAACCCCATTTCCCTCCTCACACTTATTTCTTATTAAGGATTAATATCTCTCTTTTTAAAATTAACCTTTTTCTTTTATCTCATTATTGTTCAATCTTATTTTTAACTCATGCATGGAAAAGAATCAAGAAAGAATCAAGAAATAAGTGCCAATCTTAGTGTGCAGGTGAGGCTCAACAAACCAGTAGGTACTGATGTGTAGAATACAAAAGGGTATATATAGTGACTATAACAGATATAATTTCTGTCTCCTCATTTTATTCTAACTAACAAACAAATATGTTTTCTTTTAAGCTACTAATCACATATTAGCAACAAAAACATGATTAGATTTACTTATGAGCAGTTAGGTTTAAAAGAATCCTACAAAATAAGAACAAACAGAAGAATCATTCCTGTGGTTTATAAAGAAAACCACCAAACAGCCACACTCTGATCACTGTACAGTGGTAGCAAGATCCAAGTCAGCTAACGTCATAGGTAAAGTCATTCTGCTCCCTTGGGTGTTAGAAATGTCCTGTGGGAATGTGGGTTGTGCTTGTTATCTACACCACATAGAAATGATCTACCTGCTACAGCCCCTGACAACAGGTTCATCCACACACTTCTTTCCCCAGTTCCTGATTTTTGACGTTACAAGCATTTTTCTCCCTAGCCAAGACATTTGACTCCACCCCAGGTAAACAGGAGAGATGGGTAGGTATGTAGGTAGGGAGGTAGATAATAGAATAGATAGTTGGATGGATAGATAAATATATGATAGATGGATGATAGATAGGTAGATGGATAGACAGATCTAGATAAAAGAAGAGAATAGATGAGAAGGGAGAGTAACACAACACATATGAGTGGATGCCTGTGCCTGAAGTACTGATCTTTATTGGTGGTCAAGCTGCTAACCAGATATATGAAGCTGTGCTCAGCAAAGGGAATTCTTTCCACCATGGACTTTTAATTACATGCTATGTAGTACTCTAATCAAACAGAGATATGTTTTCTGCTTGCATCAATACATCACGAAAACCTGTGACATGTCAGGCCTGGGGTTTTGTGCCTCAGTTGCCAGTTCACATATTTGTTAGGCTTATGAAACCTGTGACATGTCAGGCCTGGGGTTTTGCCTCAGTTGCCAGTTCACATATTTGTTAGGCTTATGTAACAGTAATGTATGTACCATAACCAAAAGCCACTTGGAGGAGAGGATGGTTTATTTTGATCATAGGCTACAATCTATCACTTAGGGAAACCAAGATGGGAGCTCAAGCTGAAACCTGGAGGCAAGAGCTGACTGGGGTCCACAGGGGAATGCTGTTTACTGACTTGCTTTCCAAGCGTGCACAGTTACTTTCTTTTGAAATCTCAAGCCCACGTGTCTGGGGATAACATCATCCATAGTGGGCTGGTTTCTCCTACATCAATTAGCAATTAAGAAATGTATCCCAGTAAAATCAACATGGACCTCGTGAAACTGAAAAAGCTTTTGTATGGCAAAGGACACTCTCATTCAGACAAAGCACAGCCTGCAGAATGGGAAAAGGTATCTTTCCAGCTACACATCGGATAGGGACCTAATATCCAAAATATGTACATAAAGAGCTCAAAATACTAGATGTCAAGAAACAACACAATTATAAACTGGGATACAAGTCTAAATGAAGAATTCTCAAAAGAGGAAACTCCAATCGCTGAGAAACATTTAAATGTTCATCATTCATAGCTTCCAAGGAAATGCAAACTAAAACTACTCTGAGATTTCATCTTATACACATCAGAATGGCTATGATCAATAACACAAGTGACAGTTCATGTTAGCAAGGAGGGAACAGTCATCCATTGCTTGTGGGAGTGCAGAATTGTACAACTGCTAAGGAAATAAGTGTGGCAGTTCCTCAGAAAGATGGAATTCATCTACCTCAAGATCCAGCTATACCACTCTTGGGCATACTCAAAAGATGTTTCATCCTACCATAGAGACACTTCCTCAACCATGTTAATCACCAGAAATTGGAAATATCTTAGATGTCTCTCAACAGGGAAACCGTGGTACATCTATACAACGGAGTTTAAATTCAACTGTTTAAAAAAAAAATCATGAGATTTGCTGGTAAAATGGATGGAACTAGAAAAAAATTATCCTTAGTTTGATATCACATACCCCAATAGATAAACATGGTATGTAGTCACTTATATGTGGATATCGGCTATCAACTCAATGATAACAAAGCTACACTCTGTAGAACCCACAGAAGTTAGGTGTAGAGTAAGGGACTGGGGGTGGGGCAGACTGATCTCCTTAGAAAAATGAAATAAAATAAATACTTTTAATATGTGGGGGTCTTAGAACAGAGAATAAAGTAGGAATAGGGAGAAGTTAGGGAGACAAGGGATAGAGTAAGAGAAGAGATGCCAAAAATTAAGAGCCATTTGAGGGGTATTATCAAAACACAATTCAGTAAAAAGCTTCCTAAAATATGTACATATATTAAGGTCATATAAATGAAATCAACAAATAATGGCGAAGATAGAGTCCCATCGGGCCATCTCTTTCACCAAATAAAGCTTTCATACCAAAACTGAGTTACATTTAATTGAGTTGTTGTCCAAAGAGGTCTTATGGGACCTCCAAAACAACCTATACTATTGCTAATACTATAGGTTAATCTCCACAAACTGATGGCAAGATCCTGTTGCCAACAACACCTAAACAACTCACTGAAAATGGAGAAGTTTACTTGTTGCCTACATAAAGGTCTCATCGCTACATGCTAGTATCTTTGGTACAGGAAGCTACTGTGAATGCTATGACAAGAGAAACATCAAACCAGTCACAAACCCTTGGATCTACAATGGTATCCTATCTGCAAAATATGCTGCAGACACAATGGCACAAATCATGTGAAAATAACTAATCAACATCTGGTTTGACTTAAGGCTATTCTACATGGAACCCATACTTGGTTCCATGCTTTACTTAGGTGACCAAAAACCCAAGACTAAATACCTTAGGGACCTAGGGTAAATCAAATAGTACTGGTCTTTTTATTTTTTTATTTTTATTTTTTAAAGTGCCAACAAGACTCCTAATGACATTCTGCTCCATCATTGTCTTATTCACCCATCATCAGAGAAGCTTCCTCCTGCAGCAGATGGGAGCAAATACAAAGAAACATGGCCAAGCATTATGCAGGGAGTGAGAGACCTTGAAACACTCAGTCTTAAAAAGTATGTCTCTATAAAATCCCTCCCCTCAAGGCTCAGGTAACTCTTCCGAAGATGAGGTAGAAAGAGTATAAATCCAGAGTGGGTGTAGGGCACCAAAAAACCAATGCCCTCTATACCGACATGATGAAAGCTCATATGAATTCACAGATGCTGAGACAGCATGCTCAGGCTCTGAGTGGGACTCCACCAGGTCTCTGCATATATATTCTGGCTTCTAGTTTAGTGATTTTGATGGATTCCTGAGTGTGTTAACTAGTAGGGGTCTCCATTTCTTGTCTTGTCTCTTGGACTCTTTTTTTCTTGTTTATATATTTTGCCCAATACAATGTGTTAGATTTTATTTTATTTGGTTATATTTTATTTTATCACTATTCCTTAGAAGCCTGTTTGTTTTCTAATGAGAGACAGAAAGGGAGTGATCCAAATTTGGGGGGATAAAAGGAGGAATTTGGAGGGGAAAGTAGAATCAGGACATATTAGATGAGAAAAGGAATCTATTTGCAATAAAAGAAAAGAAATAAAATGCCTTACAGGTATGTTTGCAAGACAATCTGATGGAGACAATTCTTCAGTTGAAACACCCTTGCCCAGGTCTGGCTATATTTGGGTTATGTTTTCAAAAATTAACCAGCATTATTTGTTATAGGAAACAAGCCTTGGGCTGCCCCTGTGTATTGAGGGAGATGTCAAACATTTCTGAACCTTCTGTGAAGCCCATCTTCATCATACAGTCTCAATGTTTTGCCTACCTAAGTCTATGTGACTAGATGTATTAGCTGTTACTGTCTATGAAAGACAGTTTGACAATGAGATATCATTGATACGATGCTTAGCATAAGGATCTTCTGAGATCAAGATGGAGACTGTCTTCCGACTGTGTTGTAGCAGTGCAGGGAACTGTATGGTAACTACTGTCTTGCCTTCTGAAGGTGAATTGACTTTGGTCTACCTGCCTGTGTATGAGATCAGAAAGAATACATTTGTCATCTTCAAAGATGCACTCCAGATGCCAGTCAAGAGTTTTTTTCCTCCTCTAGGAACCAATCTAGCTTAGCAGCTATGAGAACCTCTACACAGTTATGCTGGAATGTACTTATGGCTTACCCCATCCTCTACAGACAACCTGGGTACATCCTTGGGAAAGGGGTAATTTTAACCTCTACATTAGCACATTAGCAGTATTATTTCTGACTATTTCTTTCAGCCAAGATGGGATGGGTTGGTCTCACGAGTTTGTGCTTGGACTTTTTTTGTGTGTGAAAGTTTTCCTTTACATCACAATTACTCAAACTAACATGAAAGTTCTACCAAAAATGTAGGGTACCTATATTAGTTACTTTTCTCATTACTGTACAAAAGCACACTAACAAAGAGAGGAAGGATTTATTTTAGCTGGCACACTCAGAGATTTCAATCCATATTCCAGAAAGAGTATCATGGCATCAGAATTATGTGCAGGAATCAGGTGTTTAGCCCATGGCAAACTGGGAGCAGAGAAAAAAAGAATGGGCTAGAGGCCAGTTTCAACCTTCAAAGGCATGATTCCAGTAACCTACCTTTCCAAAAAGGTTCTCTTCCTAAAGTTTTCAAATAGGCCCACTAGCTAGGGACCACACACTTAACACATAAGCCCATGGGGTAGGTATCATATTCAAACCATAATATATCTATGCACCATACTTGAGTCCTTAATAATAACCTTAACAATTAAAACTTGCACCCAAATTCCATCCACCATCCTCTCTCCACTGGGTCCAAGTCCAACCTGAAGTCTTCTAATAATAGGACCAGATTAAACTCTGCCTCTGATAGTAGTGCTCTGTGTTTTGTTTTGTCTTGTTTTGTTTTTGAGACAGGGTTTCTCTGGCCTTGGCTATCATTGAACTCCCTATGTAGACCAGGCTGGCTTCAAGTCCACAGAGATCTACCTGCCTTCGCCTCCCAAATGTTGGGATTGAAGGTGTGATGTACCAGTCCCAGAGACCCAATAGTATCACTTTAAGACATCTCCTTTCTCCAATACACAGTTAATCAGAAAACAACTACAGAGTATTTTAGGGTTTGATTAGAGAAAATATTGATTAGAAAAAAACTTGTGCACAGATATTTAAGAACTATCATCTATTGGAATCTAATCATATGAACCAGTACATATCTGGAAATTAGAAAGAGAGCCTAATTTTCTATCATGATAGCTGATCTCAGCCCTAGTCCAACAGTCTTAATATTTTTTCAATAATATAACTTGGGATATGTCAAGTTGACTGCATTCCTAGTCTTACCTCCTCCAACAAAGAATGTCATAATTTCAATTATCCCCATCTACTGCTGTTGAACATGACACACTGATTAAATAGATCTCTAGCCAAAACAATTACCACCAATTGTCACCAGGACAATTACAATTATTTCCATTTTGTCACTAAAGTTTAGATATTGCCATATTGCTTTAGTCACGGCCCAAACCCATCACCTACAAGTAGGAGAGTTCAGTCTCCTGGCAGTTTTCCCATTCTCAAACATATCAGTATTGAGCATATTAAAAAATGCTCCTTCTGTGAGCACCTCTTAGTATCATAGTAAACAGCATGTCTTCTGGGATCTTCTAGGAAACACAGTCAATTAAGTAGCCAGCTCTTCAATCTCCTATTAGCTCAGTTACATGTCTTGCTGCTGTGACAAAATATCCTGAAAAATGATTTATTTTGGTTCACAGCTCCTGGGTGCAGTCTGTTCTGGTAGGAAGTCATGTGGTCTGGTAGGAAGCATAAAGTTATCTGTTCACATGCTTCTGTCAAGGAGCAGAAGGAGATGAATTCCTGTGCTCAGCTTACTTTCTCCTATTTTAAACAGACTAGGATTGAGCTCAGGGAATGGTGCCACCAACAGGGAACCTGCCTCAATTAATGTATCACAATAATCTCTCACAGATATGCTAAAAGCCCATTTCCCAGATTACTTTAGATCTTAACAAGTTCACATTGGGATTAACCATGTGTTCATCTTCTACAGAAAAATCATTTCAATATTCCCACCTAGTCAAGTCTTATCCTTTTCTCAATGTTCATCCAATGGAGGGTTATGTGAAATTGTCCTAAATAGAGAATCAAACCTCTTTTGATCATAGAGAGGACACATATAACAGGCCAAAGGTAATGTGCCAATGAAAGTAATTAGTGATAGTTAATTATAGGAACACAGGCAATTTAGGAATGGCTAGACCCCTGAAGAAAATCAAGAAAAACTTACTCCCAGTAAAATCTGACTAATTATATATATTCAGAGAGGGGTGCCTAATGATCCATTTTCTCCATAAGAGAATATGATGAGGCCAGTCTTGTGGAGGTCTTTGCATGGAAACACAGCTTCTGAGTGTTCAAGATGGCTAAGATGGTACTATGCCTGAAGAACAGCATAACACAGCAGATAGTTTTCATCTCTACCATACACTTTTTTGTTTGGTTTGTTTGTTTTGTTTTTTTTTTTTTTTTCGAGACAGGGTTTCTCTGTGTAGCCCTGGCTGTCCTGGAACTCACTCTGTAGACCAGGCTAGCCTGGAACTAAGAAATCCACCTGCCTCTGCCTCCCAAGTGCTGGGATTAAAGGCATGTGCCACCACCACCCCAGTTCTACTATTCACTTTTATATTCAGATTTTAAGGTACCAGTCCAAGAAAAAAAGAAAAAAAAACAAGATAATATTTCCAGAATATGAAGTAAATATCACTAGTAAATTCCTCAATAACAAAACCTCATCCAAAGGGTCTACACAGTATCTATTCCACCACCCCCATGTCTTGTTTCCAAAAATGTTTCTCCAGTACTTAGCAAGACATGCTAGTCAAGTTCCTCAGTTTGTGTGGTTTTTGGGGAGGATGGGGTGGTGGTGACAGCTAATTTCTCCTGGAATTAATATAGTACTTCTCTGTTTAGACAATGAGAAGACTGGATCCTGGAAGTTGATCTGAAGGAACTGAAGGGTTGGGAGAACAGATGGGATAGATATCACCTTCTAGGGCAAGATCATCATATGATCTCTAGACAAGGAGAAAGTGTTGACCTTTGTTGGGAAATGTGCCTGATTGTTTCCTTTTGAGAAATTCAAAGGAATATGCAAATCTAGGATTCTCTAACTAATTCACTCAAATGCCTCTGGGCCAGTTTTCTAGTACTCACTTTTTCCTAACAATCTGCTAACAACATGCCCTTTGGTGCACTTTGACTCCTCTGGGGCTCACCACCCTGACTTTCTATCTGTCCCGAACCATCATTTTGATACACATCACGGCTCTTTGGAGTTGCCTTTAAGTTCCTTGACATTCAGAGTATGCATGGAATGGTCCATTTTCTGCTTAAATCTGTTTTGCTTTGCCAAGGGTTGCCATACATTTGATCACTCTAATACTTTTTTTCCTTTCTTTTCTCCTACCAATTTAACCATATTCATCTGGACCTTCTCTAAAAGTAAAGTTGCACCCATTGCTTTAAAAATCATTAATCATAATATCACTGAATAAGTGATTATGTCCCAAAGATGAGCAAAGGCCTATTAGTATTTAGATTCCTTCATGGGAATTATGGTCACTTCTCTCTTTCCTGGCCCCATGTTTAAGACCACACTTATTTCCAAATGACTTTGAGTATATCCCTCTAACTCATCACACTTAGTTCCTCTTGGTATATATAATGTACGGAAAATAGCAATGACTATCTGCATACCTTGTGCAAAGATTATTTCAAAGAATACGCAATGCAAGTAACATATACAAGAGCTACCCAACATTTGCATGAATTAAATTGTAAGCTCATGTCTACAGCCAGAAAGAGAGAGAGAAAGCAAGAGAAGAAATAACAGTTCAACAGTGTGTGAATTTCCACTTTCAATAATTGCTAGCTTGCCTCTGTGACAAGGGAGGTGTGAATCTGCTATTCCCATATTTAGCTCCAGTCGCTCCCCTCCCCAACCCCCCAGCCTCTCAGAGTGAGCATTTCACAGAGTAGGAGTCATTTGCGCCTCAGGCTGTGGCTTACCATGATGAACAGCACACAAGCAATGAGCTCAAAGAATATTCACAATTGTTTATATACTTCTAACATTCTCACCTTTCTCATTTGACTAGCAATCTGTGAGCTCTGCCACCCAGAGACTTGTCAAATTTTCTTGTTCAAAGATGGCTGTCTTGCATTGAAGACAGTTCACTTCAATTAACAGAAGTCACTGGTTTGCCATTTCTTATATGTTTTTGTGGCTACTCAGAAGACTTCAGATACACTTTCAAGCACATACCTCATCAATGATTAACACCCATCTCCATACAGAACATAAAGGAGAATGTGCCATCTCTACCTTTCTCCCACTTATGTAAGTCCTTCCCTATGTACTCTGCCAGGCTCTTGGGCCACACCTTTTAGTAGGGAAAATATTCTATCTCATGTAGCATCCTATGTGGTCTCTGGGTCCTAGCAATCACTATCAGTTGAATGCTTATTTTTAAAGCCTTCTTTGTTTACATAGTTAACTCTCTGTAGGACACCAGCAGTCCTGCCAGTCAATTAGGTGTCTCCAACTCTTTGTCACCCTATCTTTCCATGCTGCCACAGAGATCAAGTGGATAAATCCTGTGTGCTCTTCCTCCACTACCCATTCTCTGAGGATACTATTTGTAAAAAATTGTAAACTCATCTAGATAATGAAAATGTAGTATAGAGGAAAAACAGCTGTTAAAAAAAAAAAATGAAATCTGTAAGTAAATGGATGGACTTGGAAAATACAGTGAGTGAGGTTGCCCAGGCACACAAAGGCAAACTTCATGTTCTCCCTCACGTAGGTCATAAATTAGACTCTGTTGCTTTCTGTGTGTAGCTTAAAGTCATGTGGAAGCCAAAAGGCTGGAGACGAGAAAGTGGGAGGAGAAGTATTAAAGAAGGCAGGATAGTAAAATACAGGGGATATGAATGTAGAGACAAGGTTCCTGGAATTAGATAGCTTCAGGAGAGTGGGAGGGGATATGGAACGAAGAGACGGGGTAGTTGACTGAAATGAGAGGTTCTTGGAGAAGCTACACAGGAACTTATCATCTTGAACACTAGTGAAAGTATAGTAAACACACACACACACACACAAATTCTCACTGTCAGGTACAGGTTACCTTCTAGGGTGTACTAATCCTGGAAGTTCTAGAAAGACCCAAAGCAGACAGGCCATTGTTGTTGCTCTTGGTTACCCTCATCACTATATAATTACAAACTTGTTTCTGAAAATACTACACACTTTACTTACAGAACCTTGAGTAATAAGTCTTAAGCTGACCAGAAATAAAGCTCCTCCTGCTAGAATTGGCTGCTGGGCAAGAAAGGCCACCAATGGTCTTAATAAATACTGGATGCTGCATGGTACAATACCAACCTACCAAGCAAAATGCGTTCACCAGTACAATAATGGCAAGACTGTTTATAACCAATCATTCTCTTGATTAGATTTGAGTCTCCACCAGAAGGAAATTCATGCTTACTAATATAAACATGTTCAAAACAAACAAACAAACAAACAACAGCAACAACATACGTGGCTGGAAAAGTCATAGACCCATGAAGAAAACCTAATTTTATTCATTTTCTATGTGCTAATGTTTACAAATCAAATTCTAAATATTTACATTTATATCCACAGAGTTGTGCTCCTCTTAACTTTGGTCAGAAGAACTGCTTAATGCAGAAGATAGTGAAGGTAGTCAATACAGATACTCAGTCATAAATGTTCCCAAGAAGTAGATGGAAAGAAGGTGAGTGCTAAAGGACAGACAGAATTTCTGGGAAATCCTGTCTTCTGGACACAACATGGCTGTTGTATACAAGATTTCATAGCAGCTGTGGTTACCTATAAAAGATTTTCACAAGATCAAGCCGGTAGAAAATTCTAACATAGAGCAGGAAAGGATCTCAAGGCCTTTCTTCTATATGACTAGTGATTGGCAGATGGTGGCTACTCTGGAAGGGGTCACCTTCCTATGGGAAATGGCTGCTGGCAGGTTGTCCATGCCCCAGTTGACAATGGCCCCAAAACCCTAGGTACATAGGCAGCTATAATGGTACTTGGTGAGTTAGAAAATAGACGTGAGGTTGGGAGGATGGTGGTAGGGAATGGAGGTGGATATGATCAAAATATTGTATATATAAATGTCAAAGAATTAAAAGATACAAGAAAAAATGTAACCCCTCCCAATACTTTCTTATTGTTTAATCTAAGGAAAATACTAATTTTTCTAAAACAAAACAGTACAGGTTTTTAACATGACATAGATGCACAATGTTAATTTCTCAGCAAATGATTTATCACCACCACCAGCAACACCTATCTTTGTATAATTTCTCTGTTGTTTGAGTCTTTGCCAAGAATAATAGACATGGATATATTATATACGTCAACAAAATTGAAAGACTTGCCTAAGTTCTCCCTCCCAGATAAACAGACCTCTGATATAAACACAGTAATGTTTCTACACATTTCTTGATGCTGTTCCTAGAACACACTAAGCTTTTGATTGATGTTAATTGTTTCTAATTATTGTAATTGTCATTTGTTGTTTTCTCCCTGCATGCCACCCTACCAATATGCTCAACAAGTGTATACATAGAATCATACTCTGTCTCCCGATCCATTTTTATGTCTAATATGTTCACAGGTTTGATCCTATAAGACACTTTCAGTAAGGTTTATGTTGCCTCAAACTAAAACCTTCTTTTCTTTGCTAAAGGAAAAAAAATCATCCCAACTCCCCTCTCTGCTTAACTTGGGATTTTGACACAAATGTCTGCACAAACCAGGAAAGACAAATCTAGGAAAGGAAATAGGATCCCTTTCTTGATATTTTACCAACAATTTCTCAAATCAAATCATACACTGCAGGCATTAAGAGCACTTGTGCTTGCAAGAGGACCATGTGGTTCTCAACACCCATAAGGCAGCTCACAACCATCAGTGACTCCAGTTACAGGGGATTAGTACCCTTTTCTGGCCTCCATGAACAAGAGGAACGTACATGATGTATAGACATACACATGGGGCAAACACCCTTACATAAAAATTAATTAAATCTTTCAAAATAAATTAAAATCAGGGGCTGGGTCCAATGGCTTCTCATTTTTGCTCACATGGCACATATTTCAGAATACTTGAAAGAAATAAAGCAAGTTCTATACACATCTAAGCTGTGTTAGGCAATTAGACCATCTTCACATTAAAATTGGGGTACAGGGAATTTCCAAACCAAAACCCACAGATGCTCACTTTGTCACCTGAAAGCTGCTACTGAAACTAGTGTCTGTGAATACATAAATGAAGTTTAGATGATGAATGACCAAATTCAATGGAACTATCTTTTTTCTTTTTTTTTTTTTTCTTACCAGTTTTGAAGATTCTAGTGGCATATCCCCTTGTTAACTTCAATTACCAACTAGAAGTGATAAGGCCTATCTTGTGGATTATTATGAGACCTGATTCACATGGCATGTTATGTGAGACTCCTTTAGATTTTTTCAAGTGTTGCACAGACTCTTTTATTTTGAGACAGGGCTCCCCAAGTTGCCGTTTCTGACCTTGAGCTTTCTATCCTCCTGCTTTATTTGCCAGAGCAACTTGGAATACAGCCCTATGATAACATGTATAGAAAGAACTATATCACTGAGTACTTTTGTTGATGTTCTTTCCAGAGAGCAGTGAGGAAGGCCTAGAGAGACAGGCTGATTTCCTACATCCTAGATAAAGTAAGATGGCATGGCTGTAGGACCTAGCTGTTGGGTTTCTTGGCCATGCTTTATCTCGAGAATCAGGGAACACAGGATCAAGAACCTTTAAAAACCCTCAGCTAAATGTATATTTTTCTTTTGGCAGTTGTAAAGTGCCACCTAGATATCTAGATTGATGGCTTTTGTTACTATTTTGTTACTATTACTCATGCACATTTTAGTGAATTCCTAGTCAGCCAGAAAGGTTAAGCTGGATCAGAAATCTTAAGGACTGAGGTACTTCCTAGTTAATCTGTTCCTTTGTAGAATGCTTAACAAATATTCTTTAAGAAAAGAGAAAAAAAGGGGAAGGGGGGCTGATGAAGCATCCTCTGAGTGGTTTCTACTGTTATCCATGAAATTTCTATATCTTAGAGAAAAACTGTTCCCCAGCAAAAGGCATAGTGAAAAGAACTTAAGGTAAGAATTCCTGGTACCAGTGTTATGATTGATTATCCTCTTGTTATTAATGGGTTTTCTTCATTCATAGTAGACAAAATCTTCCCGTGCTCATTGAGGGGACATATTATTTTGCTGCTCTCATAGAATTGCTAAATTTTGGTCAGGTGATAATGGCACATGCCTTTTTTTTAATCCCCAGCATTCAGAAGGCAGAGGTCGGTGGAGCTATGAGTTCAAGGCCATCCTGGTCTACAGAGCAAGTTCCAGAACACCCAGGGCTACACAGAAATCCTGCCTCAAAACAAAAACAAAAACCAGAAAACAAAGAATTGTTAAGATACAAAAAGTCTGACTTGCAATGAGATATTTCTACATTGCAATAGTAATGTCTCAATGGGTTAAAGAGAGGTAATGCCTGTGAATAAAAATGTATGCTAGTGAATCTAAAACTTGAACACTATAAACTTAAAAGGGCTTCAGAAATTCCTGCCTTAGGTTGAGACAAAAATAAAAACCAATTTCCTCCTTTATGTGACTTTATATCTATCTCAGCTTTACTGAATGTAAATGAACAGCCCTGCATTACAAAAACCCATCCAGTGGGCAGGATTTACTTCACAATTTTTCTAAATCCTATAAGGCTACTAGGATCTATAGTAGACCAAGTTTTACCACGAAATTTAATAAATTATATTTAATCTAACTAGAACAAATGTGATTACTTTATAGTCTAACTATAAATATTCTGGGTTTTAAAAAAAGTCTTAGATTTCCCAATTCAAAGTATGTTATTGAAGTCGAAAGTCTACCAATATAGGAAAGAACAGCAGCATTCTCCCTAGAGGGAGGATTACTGTATCCTTTCAATTGCTGACAAGGTTGCTCATAGACACAGGTCTTGTCTAAGATTTTTAAAGGAACGCTAGGAGACTGTAAATAGCCTTGGCAGGTGTCTATCTAATGAGAAAAAAATTGCATGATGTAGAACACATACAGACATGCAGATTACCTCAATATGGTGGAAATAGTCTTCCTATACTACAGGGAGTACCTGTGAGATCCAGTGTAACTGAGTCTCAACTGCTTATGATCTCTTCAAAGAAAAGATGGTACTGACATTTATAAAGCACTACATTTATGACTCACTCAAAGAATACACAGAAGCTCCATTGCTTCTGCTCCCCATAATCTCTTAGTACTTCTTCACCATCCTCCAAGCTGCTTGTCACTGTGCCTTCTCACCATGATAAGATAATGCAATGGCAGAAGCCAAAGCTCAAGTGCAATGGCAGAAGTGGATATTAAAGCTGTTACTTAAACATATCTAGGCTTCAGTGCCCACAAGGAACAGAGATAAGGCAGTTCTAGTTTGCTTCCTGGTGCTGTGATAACCAAAACAACATGGGAAACAAGGGCCTTATTTAGCTTACAGGTCCATGTCACCGTCAACCAGTGAGGGAAGTCAGGGCGAGAGCTCACAGTCCAACTTGGGGCACGAATGGAGGTGCAAAAGCAAGCTGGTGGCTGCCTTGTTCCTAAGCTTATATTCATCTGCCTTTCTTATATACCCCAGGCCCACCTTCCTAGGGATGGTGCTGCCCTTAGTGGATTGGGCCTATCAACATCATTTAGCGGTCAAGAAAAGTAACTCACAGACATTACCACAGGCCAATCTGATGGGAGGTATTTCCTCAGTTGAGGTTTCTCTTTTCCTTGTGTCTCAAGTTGGCAACTGAGATCAGCTATCACAGAGGCCAAAGGAATATGAGATGCATTGAAAACAGTCCTTCAATTAAATCTCTGAGGGTCAGTGTTTTTGAGATAGCATTAATTTTCCTTGACAAATACATCTTAAGCCTTTTATTCTTAATATTTTTTCTTATATGAACCAAACTTTTACTTAAATTTGTTGATCATGGCAT
The DNA here is from genome assembly GCA_019843965.1 of Rhynchomys soricoides. Taxonomy (NCBI): domain Eukaryota; kingdom Metazoa; phylum Chordata; class Mammalia; order Rodentia; family Muridae; genus Rhynchomys; species Rhynchomys soricoides. The sequence continues at coordinate 11,367,091 of JADRCH010000175.1, forward strand.
TATTCATTTTAACTTTTATTAAAGATTTAATATAGAAGTCAAACTTTAAGAACCAAATATATATATTTTTTAAATCACTGTAGAGTAATCTCATGTGCTACATTTCAAAACGATGCTTCCTTGAACTTGGGCAGATACATGACCTCTTATTCAGCTCAATATCCAGTGCAAATGGATATTGTGTCAGGATATATATATATGCTGTGTCATGTTCAGCTAAAAACTTCCCTTTAAATCTAGAGGGTCCAGTTGGCAAAGACAGAACTGATAGAAAATCCCAGGGTTGCTCTTGCTTCAAAGGCAACAGAAGCCTCCCAGCACTACAGAATTCACTGTGGCCACAGGCTTCTCTCTCTTCTGATTGCTCTGACCTCAGCCTGGGGTTGCTGCCTCCACCCTTGGAATGACTAAGAACTAAGCAAAAGAGTAGTTCTTTCTCTATCCCCCATGCCTTTGGACAAGGGAGCCAGTTACAACCACTTCTGACTGTCTAAGCTTCACAGATCAATCAGCTCAGCTGAATAGCTGCCAGCCAGAACATTTAAGCAACTATCCCCAGGACAGCTTCTTACAGGCCTGCAAAGACAACCTTCTAAAGCCAATACTTGCATTTTTAAAAGGATCTCAAAACATAAAGTCTCTGGAGAACAAGGACCATGTCTTATTTACCTCTAGTTCCACAGAATGTTCCCCCAAATAGGGTAGGCACTCAATAGACATTTGCTAAACTGAAAGAAAAGTTTATTCTGTTGGAGGAGGAATAAAAAGGTTTCTGTAACATATAGTGGTTCACTTCAAGTAGAGAACTGAGGAAATCTTCTGAGAAAACACATTTAGAAGTTTTCATTATGTGTAGGAGTGATGTTGGTGTTTTCTTCCTAAATAGGAAATATAAATCTGCTTGAAATACTGCTGGAAAGATCAGATGACTGCTAGGTCTCCTGTAATTAAAGAAGACTTGGCAGTTACTAGCAAGAGTGATCTGTGGACCAAATTCAAGTGCGTGTGAATATGACACACTCAATACACACACACACACACACACACACACACACACACACACACACACACATTCCCCATGCTGCCTCTTCATTAAGTCAATTATACCTGCTAGTGTTTGGAACTGTGTAATTATGTAATGTTACAAATGGGCTGTGTTTCTGCATGTCTGTATGTTCTATGTCTTTGTATGTATCTGTGCCTGTCTTTAGACACAGGAGGGAGGGAAGGAGAGAGGGAGGGGGAGAAAGAGAGAGAGAGAGAGAGAGAGAGAGAGAGAGAGAGAGAGAGATTTTAACACCAAATTTATTAAAATCCCAGTGACTCTTATGCACGGTAAATCACTGAGTAATTACCCAAGCCCAGACATTTCTTTACACATGCTTTCTGCAATCTCCCACTTTGTTATTTATGGAAAGATGGGGGGCAGGGAGCAGACAACTCTTACCATGGCAACCCTTACAGAATATGTTACACTTAATACTATCTGTCACTGCTTAGATGAGAGCACTTCTTATAGTGTGGGTGAGGAAGTAGCATTTTGTTTGATTATATGTGAGTCTAAAATATACCAGAGAAACACACTAAGAAAATAAAAGAACATAAACTTTGTCTCCTCTGTGAAATATCACTGATGCCTTCAAAAGTCCCAAGTCCCTTGTGGATGAATTGATACCTATGTTGTATGACCACTTTTATCCCTATATGATGAACTGATACATATTCAGCATGACCACTTTTATCCCTATGTGATGAATTGATATATATGTAGCATGACAACTCTTGTCCCTAAGTGATAAAGAGATCCTCCTCTTGTCCTATGATTGAAGATGGAAAACATGGTTGTTATAATTTCTTCCCAGTGGCTTACCTCCAAATAGGAAAACTGTCTTCCCAGCAGCTGTTTCAGGTATCCACTTCCTGATGTCATGGATAGAACTAACTTCCAAAGCATTTGGCCACTGATCTCAGTGGGTCAATCCATGTTTGTGGCAAAAAACACCTTCGCTTCTTTCTCCTGGCTTCACTTGTAATTACCTTCTCTAGCCTTGAGATTGATTCCTCATCTTTGGAGAAATCTTGTAGACTTGTCTGTGAATTGTGAATTCTTTCAGGTGACAGGTAACATAAGCTTCTAGTGGCTGATGCTAGGAAAGGTCAATAGGGTACCATTCTTGTTTGATTTCTGTTTCTCTGATAAAACACCTTGACCCAAAGCAAATTCGGAGGAAATTGTTTCTTTGGCTTACAACTCCAGGTCTCAGGGTGTATAGATGAAAGTCAAGGCAGGAGCTCAAGGTAGGGCCATGAAGGCAGACTCTTGCTATTCCTCAAAGCATTACCCCTGACCAAGGATGTGTTGGCAGGTTTGTAGAAGGATTTTTTTAAAGAAAACAAACTGCATAAACAACTAACATAAATACAAAACATAGCAAGGAGTAAATCCATATCTAGATATATTCTAGGTCAAAATTAAAAGAACATAAAGGAAAGATAGACTAACTACACAAAAGTATGATTAGTTATCAGTCAATCTACCCATGCCTGTATATACTCATATCAAAATAATTTACATGAACAAGGCAAACACCTAGAATGATTTCTGTTTAAAATTGTAGGAGAGAGAGAGCCATAGCTCAATTTTTAGGGTAGTTTCCTCCCTAACACAAGTACTGCAGTTCAATCCCAAGAATTTTAAATTAAAAAATAAAACCTGGATGTAGTGGCACATACAGGTAGCACTACTACTAAAAAGGTAGAGAAGGAGAGTCAGAGGGAATCATAGGTCTGCTGGTCCAGCTGGCTTACAAAACTCTGATGCAGTGAAAGACCTTGTCTCAAAAATGCAAGGTGGATAATGCCAGGAAGCAAGACTCCAAGTTGACTTCTACATCCACTTGCATGCACACACCAGTACACACACACACAACCACACATGTCCATATGGACACTGGTATGCATACACAGGCACACACCAGACTACTTTTACATGAATTAAAGCAGTGGTTAAATCTCAAATACACATATGTACATGCAGACACACAGTGGTGAGACAGTTTTAAAAATTGGTTCTTTCAATACTTTAGGAAATAGCAAAGTTTTATGATACATAAAACATCCTAGAGAAATTGGAAAAAAGAACCAAAATGAGATAAATAATCTGAAAGTATGTTATGGACTATCATAATCCTGTCAACTGAGCCAGAGAAGAATGGAAAATTACAGGCCAATTTATTCATGAATATAGATGAAAACACTGAAGAAAAGTATTAGAAAAAAAGAATCAAACAATTAAGGGAAAATCATTTATGAAGGAATTTCAAAGATGTTTTAATCTGAGGAAAATGATTAGTTTATATCATCACATTAAGAAGGAAAATGCATTAGATCCAGGATGTTCAAAACATACTTTTGCTATGTTGCATTATTTTTGTCTTAATATACTGATTTAGGATCTTAGAATATTAACTACTACGTGCAGTATAAATATAATATTTCTGTAGCCGATAGAAACCATTTCAAAGTTGAGGATAATTCTTTTTTATCTTCATTTTTCTAAGAGTTCTTGTCATTAAATTTTATTGGAGCCACTCCAATAAAAATCTCTATATTTTATCAAATTATATAATTGAAAACTTAGAGGTTTGATAAGTAATTCTAATTATTAGTAAAAATGTTTAACAAGGGTACTTGACATGAAAGCATTATGCCAACAATTATCAAATACAAGCAAATTTTGAAAATAGAAATTTTTACGAAGGAAAAAAACTATAAGATAATGGGAATATATTTTTTTTTCCTTTTCTTTAGAGAGCTGCCTGGAAGATCCTTATAAAATTTTTATATATAACTTAGGAACTCTGTTCCTTTCTATCTTTAAAAATTGAGAACCACTAATAGTACACCTGGGAAATTAGAAAAACATATCCACAAAGAAAATTATATAATCTCTTCCAAGATTTGCTCAGAATGAACAAAACCTGGAAACAACTCAACTATCTATCACTATAAGTGTTTTAAACATATTACACACTGCAGTACGACACCACAGTAAAATCCAGAGAAGAGCTTCTCATGTGATGGGTTGAAGTGACCTCCAAAGCAATGTGGACACAGACACAGCACATTATCTACCACTTGCTCTCTTTCTCTTCTCAGTTGAAGACGCTCTAATTTGTTTTCATTTATATCACTCCATTGAGAAACCACAGAAGTTGACACTATCTGCAACTCAAAAACATTTCAGCAAAAACTTTCTTTCTCTCCTCCTGTATTTCAAATGCATTGATCTTTTTATCTTTCTTTATAAGCCTTCCTGAAGTTCCAAGTCTGCACATGACCTTTAACACTTGACTTCAGGGGTTATTCCTTCTCTGTGTCCTTTTTTAAATCTCTTATTCTTCTTGACTTATTAATGTGAAGTCACCTAAGGTACGATTCTTATTTCGATTTTCTATTTATACATATATTCTGAGAGATCAAACCTAATACAGATTTTTAAAGTCAGGTTTACCACCATGACTCCTATCATAGTTACTTGCATGTTACCATGACAAAATGCCATGACCAAGGCAACTTATAGAGGATAATGCTTAATGAGGACCTACAGTTCCAATTTCAGAGGATTAGTCTATGACTATTGCGGAAGAGAGCATGGATCAGGCAGGCAGACATGGTACTGGAGTAGTAGCTGAAAGTTTATATGTTGAGACAACAACAGTGAGACACAGAGAGATATCAAATGGAGATGGGTATAAAACCCCACAGACCATGTGTAGTGACACACCTCTTCTAACAAGACCACACATCCTGAATCTTCCCTAACAGTTAAACCAACTGGATATCAAGTATAGTATTAAACAAGCCTATATAAAGGCCATCCACATTCAAGCCAGTTTCAAGCATAACTTAGCTGAGACTTTTACCTCAAACTTGACACACATAGTCAATTCCTTCTTCAATACCTCCATCCGTATGTGTAGCAGGTTTCTCCAATGCAATAGATTAGTGAACTAATGTATAAATAAATAATAAATAGTATTTCCCCAGACAATGCTACACAGCTATTTCTCAATTTCAATTGGTAACTCTGATCTGACAATTGTTCAAATAAAACAAACAAGCAAACAAATAAACAAAAAACAAACCCTTTGTCCTTTATATTTACTTTCTCTCCAAACCCAAGTGGTCATCTTAGGATCTGTAATGATACCTAAGATGGTGATGAGAAGCTATCATTCTTTTCTGAGCAGTGGCAAGGCATCTATCAGGCTGTATTGATTAAAGGAGCTAACATCACAAGTTATAAGAATTGTCAATTATAAGTAGCTTCCTGTATTTAAAGTTTATATTCATTACATGTGAGATTTAAAGCAGATAGCTGTGGCCTGGGATTCCCTGGGAAGTCTTCCGAGATATATTAGAGGAACCCATACCTGGGTCATCTGCTAGCTCTGCCATTTCTTGTACCTAAGAGATATCACCAGAAGGGATGTAACCATTTGTGCTCACAGTGTATTGCCCAGCTTCAGATATCTATCTAGATGGATGGATGGATGGATGGATGGATGGATGGATGGATGGATGGGTGGTTGGGTGGTTTGATGGATGGATGGATAGATAGATGGATGAATAGGAGGAATCATAATACATTAAAGTGAACTTTTGGTAGAATAGGTTTATTACAAAGTATCTCTACTTGTACATTTTATTTATTTATTTATTTATTTATTTATTTATTTATTTTAGAAAACTATTTATTGACATGGAGTATAGGAAAACCTCCTGATTGTCAACAGAAATATAGAGACAAACTTCAGCTAGTACTACATGTAACCAATTTATAGGAGACACATCTTCACTGGAGCCCATGACTTCTCCTGTCACAAGTATTTCTCTAAATGACTAATACCACTTGTGATTTTTTTGCCCTACTGGAATGGATATTGAGTCCAATAAGAATTCTGATTCTCTGCATTAACCACTCAACATTATTGTATTAGATTGTAGATTTTTTTTTCTTTTAAATATTTATTTATTTTATTTTTATGGGTATTTTGCCTGCATGCACGTATGTGTATACCACATTCATGTCTGGTGCCATGGATCTCCTTGAACTGGACTTACAGACAGTAGTAAGCTTCCATCTGGTGCTGGGAATTGAAACTGGGTCACTCTAGAGAAGCATCTAGTGCTCCTAATCCCTGAACTGTTTCCCCAGACCCTATCCTAAAACTGTTTTTTTTCTTTTTAATTTGTTTCTACTTTATTTACATTTCAAATGTTTTCCCCTTCCCAGATCTCCCCTTTGGAACCTCTTTATTCCCTCCCCACTCCCCTGCCTCTATGGGGGTATTCACCCACCCACTCTTGTCTTTCCACCTTGGCATTCTCCTATACTGGAAGATCTAATACCCTCAGGCCCAAGGGCCTCTCCTCCCCCTGATGGATAACAAGACCCTCCTATGCCGCATATGTGGCCAGCACCATGGGTCACTCCATGTGTATTCTTTGGTTGGTGGGTCAGGCTCCAGGAGTATCAGGGGGTCAGGCCAGTTGCCACTGTTGCTGCCTTTCTGGGGATGCAAACTCCCTCAGCTCCTTCAGTTCCTTCTCCAAGTCCTCCATCTGGAACCTCACACTCAGCCCTAATGTTGCTTCAAAGTGACTCTTGGGTATTTCGAACTTTTGGGCTAATAACCACTTAACAGTGAGTACATACCATGTTCATTCTTTTGTGACTGTGTTACCTCACTCAGGATATTTTCAAGATCCATCCATTTGTCTGCGAATTTCATGAAGTCATTGTTTTTAATAGCTGAGTAGTATTCCATTGTGTAAATGAATTTTCTGTATCCATTCCTCTGTGGAGGGACAATTGGGTTGTTTCGAGTTTCTGGCTATTATAAATATGGCTGCTATGAACATAGTGGAACATGTGTCTTTATTACATGTTGGAGCATCCTCTGGGTATATGCCAGAAGATATATATATGGAATAGCTGGGTCCTCAGGTAGTATTATGTTCATTTTTCTGAGGGTCGGACAAACTGATTTCCAGAGAGGTTGTATCAACTTGCATTCCAGCAATGGAGGAGTGTTCCTCTTTCTCCACATCCTTGCCAACATCTGCTGTCACCTGAGTTTTTGATCTTAGCCATTCTGACTGGTGTGAGGTGAAATCTCAGGGTTGTTTTGATTTGCATTTCCCTGATGACTAAGGATGTTGAACATTTCTTTAGGTGCTTTCGGCCATTCGAGCTTCCTCAGTTGAGAATTCTCTGTTTAGTTTCCTTCCCCATATTTTGATAGGGTTATTTGGATCTCTGGAGTCTAGCTTCTTGAGTTCTTTGTATACATTGGATATTAGCCTTCTATCAGATGTAGGATTGGTAAAGATCTTTTCCCAATCTGTAGGTTGCCGTTTTGTCCTATTTACAGTGTCCTTTGCCTTACAGAAGCTTTATGAAGTCCCATCTGTCAATTCTTGATCTTAGAGCACAAGCCATTGGTGTTCTGTTCAAGAACATTTCCCCTGTGCCCAAGTGTTCGAGACTCTTCCCCACTTTCTCTTCTATTAGATTAAGTGTATCTGGTTTTATGCGAAGGTCCTTGATCCACTTGGACTTGAGCTTTGTACAGGGAGATAGGAATGGATCAATTCTCAATCTTCTACATGTAGACCGCCAGTTGACCCAGCACCATTTGTTGAAGATGCTGTCTTTTTTCCACTGTATGATTTTAGCTCCTTTGTCAAAGATCAAGTGACCATAAGTGTGTGGGTTCATTTCTGGGTCATCCATTCTATTCCATTGACCTACCTGCCTGTCACTGTACCAGTACCATGCAGTTTTTATCACTACTGCTCTGTAGTACAGCTTGAAGTCAGGGAGGCTGATTTCCCCAGAGTCCTTTTATTGTTGAGAATAGTTTTTGCTATCCTGGGTTTTTTGTTATTCCATATGAATTTGAGAATTGCTCTTTCTAAGTCTATGAAGAACTGAGTTAGGATTTTGATGGGGATTGCATTGAATCTGTATATTGCTTTCAGCAGGATAGCCATTTTAACTATATTAATCCTGCCGATCCATGAGCATGGGAGATCTTTCCATCTTCTGAGGTCTTAGATTTCTTTCTTTAGAGACTTGAAGTTCTTTTCATACAGATCTTTCACTTGTTTTGTTAGAGTCACACCAAGATATTTTATATTGTTTGTGACAATTGTGAAGGGTGTTATTTCCCTAATTTCTTTCTCAGCCTGTTTATCTTTCGAGTATAGGAAGGCTACTGATTTGCTTGAGTTAATTTTGTATCCAGCCACTTTGCTGAAGTTGTTTATCAGCTGTAGTAGATCTCTGGTGGAGTTTTTCGAGTCACTTAAGTATACCATCATATCATCTGCAAATAGTGATATTTTGATTTCTTCCTCTTTCCAATTTGTATCCCTTTGACCTCCTTTTGTTTTCTGATTGCTTTAGCTAGAACTTCAAGTACTATATTGAATAGATAGGGAGAGAGAGGTCACCCTTGTCTAGTCCCTGATTTAGTGGGATTCCTTCGAGTTTCTCTCCATTTAGTTTGATGTTGGCCACTGGTTTGCTGTATATTGCTTTTACTATGTTTAGGTATGCTCCTTGAATTCCTGATCTTTCCAAGACTTTTATCATGAAGGGATGTTGAACTTTGTCAAATGCTTTTTCAGCATCTGACGAAATGACCATGTGGTTTTTTTCTTTGAGTTCGTTTATTTAGTGGATTACATTGATGGAATTCTGGGTATTGAACCATCCCTGCATCCCTGAGATGAAGCCTACTTGATCATGGTGAATGATCGTTGTGATGTGTTCTTGGATTCGGTTTGCAAGAATTTTATTGAGTATTTTTGCATTGATATTCATAAGGGAAATTGGTCTGAAGTTTTCTTTTATTGTTGGGTCTTTGTGGAGTTTTGGTATCAGTGTAACTGTGACCTCATAGAATGAATTGGGTCATGCTCCTTCTGTTTCTATTTTGTGGAATAGATTGAAGAGTATTAGTATTAGGTCTTGTTTGAAGGTCTGATAGAATTCTGCACTGAACCCATCTGGTCCCAGGCTTTTTTTGGTTGGGAGACTTTTAATGACTGCTTCTATTTCTTTAGGGGTTATGGGACTGTTTAGATGGTTTATCTGATCTTGATTTAACTTTGGTAATTGGTATCTGTCTAGAAACTTGTCCATTTCCTCCAGATTTTCCAATTTTGTTGTGTATAGGCTTTTGTAGTAGGATCTGATGATTTATTTTTAATTTCCTCAGAATCTGCTTGTCATCTCTGCACTTCTTAACTGTGATGCAATGTGACATGTCATCTCAGATTCCTGTCGTCACTCACCTCTCTCCACTATGATGGACTTTATCTCCTCAAACTGTAAGGCAAAACAAATGCTTCCTCATTCAAGTGGTTTCTTGTCTGTTATTTTGTCCCAGCAGAGGGAAAGGAACCAGTCCATATCCTATCCACTGCTCTTTCACCTGTCTTCCTCTTTCCTGAAATTGGAAGATAGTGCCTTCTCCCCCACTGTTAGCTTTATTGCTCTACCGGAAGGTGAACACCAAATTTGGAATCTTTATTTTGTTTTGCTGATGGCACTCATAAAGGTTAGTAGATTATAATAGAAACTCAATTAGTACTTTCTGAAAAATATATCCGTCCTAGTGCCTCATTACTTCATAAGTACATATTATCACTCTATTTTATACATAAGAAACAGACACTGGAAGATTTCACAGCATGCCAAGACTGACTTGTTACAGAACATTTAGACATAGTAAAGCTTCACTTTCACCTTGATAGCCTGTCTCCAGGGATCATATGAAAATCATTAGTTTAATATTCTTCTCTATTCAATATTTTCAGCACAGTTTCAATCCATACTAGGACCTTGCATTAAGTATTTTTAGTGGTGAAATCTCTAGATGTGATATTGGGAATCTCAAGTACATTAACTTTCTCAGTCATATAATAAAAGATAGAGTCACATTAGATTCAAGTTTGTCTCTATCATTTCAACATGTAGCATTCCATCCCCCCCTCTCTCTCACACACACACAAAGAGAGAGAGAGAGAGAGAGAGAGAGAGAGAGAGAGATACTGATGTATCAGTATCCATTCTATCCTACAATTTTTGTCCAGAATTCATGTGTTTTCTTCCTTTAGCACAAATCATTCCTGTTTTCTTTCAGGGATGATTCTTATTTCAAATGCAATAAGTATTATATTATTAAGTTCAACCACATGACATGCACTACTACCCATTTAATTACTCAGTGGTCATAAAGTTGGGATTCCTGATCTGAATCCTATGGTCTCTTTTCTCCATGTGGTATAGTTTTAATCAATCATATGGTCAGTGTTTTTACAGATTTGTATCATTTCAGTGTTTTTGCAGATTTGTATCATTTCCAGGTTAAGCTTACACAAGTAGAGTTGTGATTGCCATCATTCTATGTCTGTTTGTATTTCTGTCCAGATTGGAACCAAACTTGTCTTCATGTGTGTGACATCATGAGGTTGAATACTTCCAACACAGACATTGTTATCCTGCATCAATCAGTATGTGCAGCTCAGGTTCTCACTACCCTTCTGTGATGCTAATGGACTTTCTTAAGAACCAATTAGGCTCTTAGTACTAATTCTCAAGTAAGAGTCTTATCGATGTTGGCCCCATAACCAGATATTTAAGACATTTAGTCATCAGGACATAGGAAGATCCATTAGACTTCCTTAAGAAGATTCATAATTCTTAACAGAACTTAAAATCTACATTATTTTATAACCCTTAGGTTATTGGTAAGTCCTATATTATCATTTGCTTACTTTGAACAGAGAGGCATCTAAATTCTCTCATACTTGAAAGAAGAATATGTAAGTTGGTCCTTAGAATCAGAATGATTCTATGGTTGAATGATTCATGTGGTTATACTTAGTAAGTAAGAGATATACAGACCAACCATTCTTGTATGAAACCCTAAGAGTATTATCCATGGCTACTTTGCCTTCTATACTAGCCATCTGTTGTTTTAATATGCCTATACTCTTAATTTGGGAACTCCTCTTCCATAATTCCATCTTATCATCTCTAGAAAATGCCCTGCCTTTATATGTGTAGAAGTACATATGTGACATCCATTCCTATTCAGAGTACCCTAAGTCCTGAATATCAATGCTGTTATGAAGTGAACATTCAACATAAGAAATTCTGAATAGCAAAGAATATGATGAGGATGAAAAAGGCATTTTATAGTGCATTTTTTCCTTATTGCTCCAAAACATATTACTTCAAAATATATCAGTTTAAAATACATATTTTGTAGACTCTACATTTCAGAAATTCAGGCATGGATTAAATAAATCATCCAACTTATAGTCTCTCAAGAGACTGAAGGTCATTATTATCACTGCCTACACATGAGCTGAACACGGGCAACAACTATAGATACACTAAACTGGATGGAGGAAAGCCCAGGAGGCCTCATCCCTACAAAGAACTAACTATGGAGCAAGTTTTATTGAGACTATTTTCACATTGGGTACTTTCGGGTAGATAGATAGCAGTAGTCATGAAACTGAGTAAAACTAATAGTGTCAAGATATGAGTTTACATTTTAGTTGTGGGCTATATGAAAGTTGCCTGAAGAAACTCTAATGGAATTAAATGTTTCATTTCCTTATTCCAAATCATCTCATTGCCATCACCCTCTATACCCAAAACTCCTAAAGAAAAGCTAACTTAGTTCCCACCAAGTACTATCAACTATGCTATGCAGTTAGTCACCATCCTGCATAGGAAAATAAGGTAAACTAATAAAGTACCCTATGAAGTAGGTGTCCCACACAGTGTGCCTGATGTATGGGATGCTTATAAGTTTGGCTCCACTTTAGGTTGTTCATAGGGAAGAGAGACTAAGAACAGCCATGGTCCTTTGTTGCACTGAATGGGGAGTAACCTCTGTTTATAGCCCAATATCCCTAATTACGGACACTAACCAAACTCTAAAGAGGCTGGAAGTGTGGTTTCCTGTATGCCTAGAGAACAGCATGAACTCTCATAGTATTTAATACCACATCCAGAAACCTTCTCTACAAGAGATTCTGCTGGGTTTCACGGAGTGTAGCAAAGTTTTCCAAGGGGATTAGGCCAGAGGCTGAATTAGACACCCACTAAATCTAACTCCAAAATGCGTCTTGTTTTATTATCTATCACAACAGGCTAATACCTAGTGGAATTAACAATTAGGGAATTCATTCATAGCATATTTACTTTAAAATGGCAGGTGTTTAAAAAATCATTTGTAATGTCTTTACCTTAATCCAGTCTTAAAGAAACAAACACTCCCTGAAATCTGAATAAGTCTCATTTAGAATGTGATCCTCCTGTCATTTGTGTTCTTTCCACTGACAGACCATCTGAAAATCCTAGGTATAGCTCTAAAAATTTGTTTCCAAAGAGCTGTGGCATGAGACAGCCACACTCTAATCAGTCTTTGCCTTTGTCTATCTAGTCTTGTTAGAGTCAACAAAAGTTACCTTGCTGTGTTTCCTGTTCTTCCCACATCTCTCCACCAGATGCCTCTAAGTGGGTCTGGTAGAACAAAGCACAGCTTGAGAAAAAAGAAACATGGCTCGTGTAAGTGTCTATGCTCTCCCTGCATCTGTAAACTCCCACAACTCACCAGATCTGATCTATCTGTCTGACTGTATGTACATGTGTCTCTCTCCTTAACTTACTATGTTTACATTTAAATCCCACAAACACACTAATATAAAATATAGGAATATTATTTAGCAATAACTAAAAGCTGAAATGTTAAGATTAACAGCTTGCTTATTTGTTGGGCAAGTCATAAAAATTTTTGTCAGTAGTGTAGATCAAATTAAATATCCAATCTCCTTAAAAAGATCAGCAATATGAATCATTAAAAAGTCTAGAAACAAATAAAAATTCCATATAATAAGAGAGTTCAGGCAAGCACAAGCATTTGAATATCCCAATTTGAAAGATTGTTTTCTGCTGGAAGTGAGGCTTCATACAGCAAGGAATATTTGATTAGAAAAGTACCAATAATCATACAAATGGAAATATGATTATGTTAGTATCCATTAATTGAATATTTAATTGTACCATGAAGTGTCTTAAGCATTCTACATGTATTTTTTAGTTAGGTTTTACACGGGGTATATATTCATTCCTCACAACACATTTATTGAATCTCCACCCTGTGGCAGGCCAAGGTTCAGGAGCTGAACTTACAGAAGCTAATGGAAAATTCCATCATTACTTTGAAAATTACTGTCTTAATTAGGGTTTTATTGCTGTGAAGAGATGCCATGATCACAGCAACTCTTATAAAAGAAAACATTTCACTGGAGCTGACTTAGAGTTTTAAGGTTTAGCCCATTGTCAACATGGTGAGAAGCATAGCAGTATGCATCAGGCATGGTGCTGAAGAAGTAGCTGAGAGTTCTACCTCTGAATCAGCAGACTGTGAGACACTGGGTCTTGCTTGAGCATCTGAGACCTCAAACTCAGTGACACACTTCCTCCAACAAAGCCACACCTACTCCAACAAGGCCATATCTCCTAATGTACTGTCACTTCCCACCGGTCTATGGAGACCTTTTCATTTAAACCACCACAGTTACTTCCTATGGAAGACATGATTTCTACTTTCTTTTAAGCTGAGATATGGAGTGAAGTATACTGTCAAAGCTCACACGATTTCTAGTATTCAACCCAAAATATGAAAGAATCAGTAATGCCCAGAGTATGTTAGCCACTATACTATTCTAAAATGAGGTAACAGTGATAATAAAACAAGAGCAAGGCATGTGACTTTTTAGGATCAAATAAAAGAGGCTACGCAGCACTGAATGGGTTATTTCATTTATTCCTCAGAATCCTGTGAGTGCAACAACTAGACTAGGGTTATAACTTCAACACATGAAGCAAGCAAAGTCTTAAATCTTTTGAGTTCCCAGGTATTTGACTAACTATGCTGTCCTTTTATCAATCTTCTCACCTGTTTTATATATCTATATCATCTATATCTATCCACCCAAAGAGATAAATAAACATATATTTTTATCATTTTTATAATGCATACTATGTATTTCACATTTATGTATATATACACTATGTAAGTTATATTTAGTATATTATATATTATACATTATATCTTAAACATAAAACCATATATACAATTATATGTATTATATACAATCATATGAATATACACATCTATATCTATAAATAAATATAAATGTATATTGCATGTTTTATATATTATATAGTATTTATGCTTATTTTTATTTATATATTTATAAACATATATGTGTGTATATATGGTTATATAATACATGTAATATTATAAATGGTTTTATGTATAATAAATAATTATATAATATATATTTGTCTTAGTAAGGGTTTTTGTAACTGTATAAAACATTATGACCAAGAAGCAACTTGGGGAGGAAAGGGTTTATTCAGCTTACACATTATTGTTCATCACCAAAGGAAGTCAGGACTAGAACTCAAGTAGGACAGGAAGCGGGAGATGATGCAGAGGTCATGGAGGGATGGTACTTACTGGCTTGCTCACCTTGCTTTCTTATAGAATACAGACATACCCACAATAGGCCCTTCTACCCTTGATCACTAATTGAGAAGATGCCTTACAGCTGGATCTCATGAAGACATTTCCTCAAGAGAGGCTCCATTCTCTGTGATAACTCTAGCTTTTGTCAAGGTGATGCACAAAACCAGCCAGTATAATTGACCCCTTGTCAACTTGACATACAAACACATCAGTATTAAGCCACAACCCTTATGTGCTTATTCATCCCCAAGATCTAAATAACTTTAAAAGACCCACAGTCTTTACAAATTCTTACATATTAAATTTTCAATCTAGTTAAAATATCCAATCTCTTTTAAAATTCAAAACCTCTTAACTGTGGGTTATACTGCAATACTTTCTTCCTTCAAGAGGGAAAAATATCAGGGCACAGTCACAATCAAAAGCAAAATCAAACTTTAACCATCCAATACCTGGGATCTATTCATAATTTTGGTCTTCTGGACTCCTCCAAGTGCATGGGTCACTTCTCCAGCTCTGCTCTTTGTAGCACACACCTTGTCTTCTAGGATCCAGCTGCCTGTACTCCATTGCTGCTGCTGTTCTTGGTGGTCATCTCATGGTACTGGCATCTCCAAAATAGTGCTGTTTTCCCTTGCAATTAGGCTTTACCAATAGCCTCTCATAGGCCCTCTTCATGGTTCCAAGCCTCAACTCCTTTGCATGACCCCTTCATCCTGGGCTGTCAATTCAATTGAGGCTGCACCTTCACTAATGGCTTTCCATGGCCTCTCACAATGCTGAGCCTCAGCTGCTCTTCATGAGCCCTTCATGCCTTCAAAACCAGTGCCACCTGGGTGACTGTTACACAATACCAAGTCCAGCTGCAGCACAAGGTACAACCTTGGCTATCTCTGGAACACAGCCTCTTTGTGCTCTCAGAAAACACATCCCAGAAGATTTCACCACAGTGATGCTGGTCTCTTCTTAATCACTGCTAATTTCTTAGTTCCAGCTAACCAGCATTAATAGTCAAAGTAATGCAAAGGTTTCACTTTAGTAGTTTTGGTAACTTGTTAATCACAGCTGATTTTTTCAGTTCCAACTAACCAAAACTGCAGAATCTTCACAATCAGCAATGGCTCTTATAAGAGTCTTTAATCTTCCCTCTGAAATTTCACAAGCCAGACTCCCATCTTCTGCACTGTTCTCAACATTATCTTCTAATCCTCTACAGAACATCCCACAGAGCTCTTAACACCCAATGGCTCTTCTAGCCCAAAGTTCCAAATCCTTCCACAGTCCTCCCCAAAACATGGTGAGGTTGTCATTGGTACCACGATGCTGGTACCAATTTGTCTGAGAGTTTTTATTCATGCACAAAACATCATGACAAAGAAGCAACTTGGGGAGGAAACGGTTTTATTCAGCTTACACTTCCACATTGCTGTTCATCACCAAAGTAAGTCAGGACTGGACTCAAGCAGTTTAGGAAGCAAGAGCTGATGCAAAGGCCATGGAGAGATGTTACTTACTGGCTTGCTCAGCTTGCTTTCTTATAGAACCCAATATTCCCAGCCCAGGAAGGACACCACCCACAATGGGCCTTCCTACCCATGATCACTAATTGAGAAAGTGCCTTACAGCTGGATTTCATGGAGGCATTTCCTCAAGAGAGGCTCCTTTCTCTGGGGTAACTCCCAACTTGTGTCAAGTTGATACACAAAACCAGCCTGTACAACATTAGACAAGTGTGTGTGTGTGTGTTTGTGTGTGTGTTAATTTTGGTTTTTAATTTGTTTTGAAGCAAACATTCTAGTGTCTTTGTGAGGACATTTCCATACTGAATTAATTAGGGGTTAATACATACTCTGGATGTAGGTAGCAATATCTCGTGGGCTGAGATCACCACATACTGAAAGTGAAACAGGAAAAAATGACTGAACAGTCATCATGGCATTCCCCTTTCTCTGGCTTCTCATCTACCCAGACATGAGCAGGTTATTACCACCTGGTGATGATCTGCTCCTGCCATCATACCTTACATAATATGATGGACTATACCTTCCAATTATGAATCAACCTACAACCATTCTTTCTTAAAATGTTTTTTGTCTGGTATGTTGCCTCAGCAATGAGAAAAGTAGTTAGAATAGTAATACAATCAGCCAGTCCCAAAGAGAACTAGGGACATTATGAGTGGTTTTGCATGCTTCTGTCTTTTTTCGTGTTTAGGACTATGGATATCTTCAACTGCTTGTTGTGTCCCAGTGTCTGACACATTGGTACTACACAGCAAATACCTGATAAATAAGTACAAAATTACTTATATATACACACTTCAAGATATACACACTTGAAGAATTTTACAGTATTTTAGGATTGCTCTTGACAAATATAAAAAAATCAATTTAAATTAAGGCAAGAACTTGTGTCTGATGGAAAGATTCCTGCATTCAAGGGAGATTGATGAGTGTTGCAGCCAAAGATGGCAACATTGCTGTTTCTCTATTCACCCTGATCTGTACCAGTTCAAATAAAGTCAGAAAGTATGCAAATTTTCAATATAGAAAAATGTCGTTAACCCAAGTTAGCATATCCTGCAGGAGAAGTGCAAGCAGCCACCACATTTGTGCATGTAATATGAACCATATCCTGTGTTCTAAGCACATTATTTAATCCTCAGTAATTACTGGAATCTGCTGTTAGGAGTTTCAGTTAGGCCATTTTCAAAGTTGGCATGAACCAGAGAAACAATGAACTCAAGTTCCATCCATTTTCTTTTTCACTAATGAATACTTCTTTTGTTCCAAAGTCTCCCCAAGTGACTCTGCCTGACAACACAGGTAATTAATGGACCATTCTTATGGATTCAGATATTGCTGAAAATATGAATGGACTTGATAATTGAATCTGCATCCAAACTTTCCCATTATCTAAATGACTAGTCAGTCTACATTAAATTAATAATACTTCCTAAAAACTTTTTTTTCAAGCTTATTGATAATGCCTGTTTGAAAACAGAAAATGGGATAGTGAAGCTTTGCCAAATCAGAGCAGAACAGGATTTCTGCTTGATGCTTGATTATTTTTGAGATGATGTTTGCAGTTCGAATTCAGTAAATTTGGAAAGGCTTGGTGTCCATGTTGAGTATCAGTGAAAGGGCAGAGTTAAGTACTTAAGTTATGAGTAGATCAGGATTATTTTTTAAATTTTGTGGAATCTCTCTCTCTCTCTCTCTGTCTCTGTGTGTGTGTGTGTGTATGTGTGTGTGTGTTCATGTGCATGAATGTGGATTAGACAACCTTCAATGGTTATTCTTGCTTTCTACCTTGTTTAAGGAAGGGTCTCTTTGCTCTTTGCCACTGTGTGGGCCTGTTCAGCTGCCTGTAAATTTCCAAGTATTCTCCTGTCTCTGCCTGCAGCTCACCTTAGGAACACTGAGATTACAGACACACATGCATTTGAGCCCTGGCTTTATGTGGATTCTAGAAATTTGACTTTACATCCTCATGCTTGCACAACAAGCAAGTTACCCATTGGGCCATTTCCCCAGCCCTAAGAAGATTGGTTTTGCTCTTGCTCTATTTTTAATTTTAATGACTTATGCATATACTTTGTTTTAAATTTTGGAAAAAGGATTTAAAACAGGTAACTTCCAGAGTTCATAAGAAAAAATAATATTTAATGCTTCTAATTTTATTTTGGTAAACCATCCTCAAAGCCAGTCATCTCTACGACACCTTGAGGGTAGAAGCCAAAGTCCACTTAGCTCTCATTTCTAGAAAAGGTAAAGAAAAGGGAGAGTCTAGATGTCAAAACATACTGCACATTGTCTTTATCTGCAGTGGCCTTGACAAATGTTAACTCATTTCCTTTCCTCTGACACTACAGGGAAGGGTAAGAGCTAATTATGAAACATGCGATTTAAGTATTATGTAAAAAAAGGTTTCTTATACTAAGGAATCTAATGGCATTTTCTCATACTGAAAGTAATGAGTAATTTGAAAAGAATAATTGATGCTACAATTGCTCTCACTAAAAAACAAGCCTCAGATTGTATTATTTGAGGAAGCACATGATAAACAATAAGCAATTACTCATGAAGAAAATATTGGTTTGTTATTCATCATGTAGCAGCTTCCTATGAGATTAAAACCTTTAGTCTTGGAGGGGATCTCCTTAAAACACAGGATATAAGAAGGAGGTTACTTAACTGCCAACCAGGAAGCCTGAATGGGCCTGACTCTAGGTCCTTCACACATACATTACAGTTGTGTAGCTCGGTTTCTTATGGGATCCTAGTTATAGGAGTAGGAGCTATATCTGTCTCTGTTGCCTACCTTTAGAAACCTTTCCTCCTACTGAGCTGTTTTTTCTATTCTTAATAGAAACGGAGGTTCCTAGTCTTACTGCAACTTGATATGCCATGTTTGGTTGATGTCCATGGGAGGCCTGCCCTTTTCTGAAGAAAAACAGAGGAGGAGTGGATGGCATTGGGGGACAGGGGAGGTGGGTGGGAGGAGAGGAATGAGGGGAAATGGCAGTCAGAATATAAAATAAATACATGATAAATAAATTAATAAATAGATAGGTACATAAAGGAGATGAACTAGGATAAATAGATGATAGATAGATAGATAGATAGATAGATAGATAGATAGATAGATATGAAGTAGGATACCCTGTGGAGAGGTGAAATGCTCCATCCTTAAGGGCAGCTCCTTAAGCTCAGGAAACAAACAACTCAAAGGCTTCAGGAAATCCCTAAAACTGATTAGACACACTAGGTCCCTCACTCCCCCAATGCTTCAAGATTGTAAAGACAATTCAGACAAGCTGAGGAAGGGTTTAAGACTACCTCATCTATCTGAAAAGGGCATTGTTGAGCTTTCTGCAGGTTGTGCACTATGCCACAGCTTTCTAGCTTTGGTCAGATGTCACTCATCCTGGGGAGGATTTGGTGATGCAACTGACTGCTGACTGAGTCATTTCTGCTTCTGTAAGTAATAACAACAAAGCTTATACTTTGGTGGTATTCCTTTTTTTTGATCTGTTATCAGTTTTCTATTTGGGGTAAGGTGATGTTTGTTCATGTCTTTCCAGGAATAGACACACAACACATCCCCATATTGTTCCATGACAATGTAGAAAATATAGGAGACAAAGTATTTGGGAAAAATGTTTTGGGAAATGTTTTAGCAAGATTCATTGAGATCCTTTCTTGGGATAAAGAGAAGATAATTAAAGAAACCAGAAAGCACAGAATGGTATATATGGAACAACCAAGTTTGGAATGTCAGCATTCAAGAATTCTGTGTTAAAATTAGACAAGCTTTTGATGCTTTATAATAAATACATCCAGTATGCAAGCTTCCCTAAAGAACAAAATCTTAAAGGAAGTTCCTCAGAAACATATTTTTATAGTCAAGTCAGCTTCAAAATGGTAATATAAATTAATTAAGAATATATTCTGTTGACCAATTTTGGAGAGAAAAAAATCAATATAATATGATTCAACAGAACATTTTATAAGCCAGCTACTCCATAACATAACACCGACACCTGGCACAGTTATGGAGATCAAGAACCTATGGCTAGAGAACTCATAGACATGAAGGGAGAACCTACTAGTAACACTCTGCTAATGGGATATAATGTTAAACCAAGTGATTATTGCAAAACCCATGGACTAGTGCATCTCGGACGACATCTGAGAAGCTTCTTTTTGTAGTATACAGCAATTAACAGAGACTGACAGCTGGTCAAGGTGCAGAGAATGAGTGGAGTACTCAACCATAAAGGGGTCATTTATATGACAGTTGCCTTCATCCAGGGCTCTGGGATCATCACAGAAGAGGCAGTGGAAAGTTTCTAAGAGCAAGAAGTAGTGAATGGCTAATAAAGAATGGCCCATATAGATAGGTAGCACAACAAAATGAATTCAATGGCATCTTTGAAAGTTTTTTTTTAATCTTATAATGTTTTTTCCAGGACTTTTTATATTACTATATAAATGATAATAATAATAATAATAATAATAATAATACCTTAGAAGTCTTTTGTATAAATATTATGGCATCCAACTTTGTGTTTTTATGGGATTCCTGTGTATATGAACTTGTGTGTATCTGCTTCTACATGTTTTTCTAATGCTTTTACTTTGGTTCTTCTGTTGGTTTTCTTCATGCTATTCAAATGTGTTTGTTTGTGTTATACCTTATTTTATTATATTATTATTCTTTAGATGTCTATTTGTTTTCTAATCAGAGACAGCAAGCATGTGGATTTATATGGGAGGTGAAGTGGGGAGGATCAGAGAGGAGTTAGGGGAGGGAAACTATAAGCAAAATATATTGTGTGAAAAAAATCTATTTTTGATAAAATAAAAATAGAAAAATATTGAAATTACAAAATTAAAAAGAAAGAACATAACTTATTTTTATCTTAACTTTTAAATATTCCAAACACAATATATTTATTAATAGAAATGAAGCTTTTTGCCCTATTTCCCCTTGTCTTGCAAATCACACAACCCATTAGCTTGCTAAATACACAAAATCATTAAGTCCATACCATAGATCCATTTCCTCTATAAAGGTTTATCCAGCCCCCTTTGCCACAATTAATGTCCAAACAAATCTTTTTTTTTTTTCAAATTTATAAACGTACATTGCCACCTCTGTTAAAGAACATTACACATTGCCTTATTGTTGGATTTCTGTCTTTTCTCTGATTAAACTGCATGTTACTTCCTGTTGGAGATCTGGCCCTTATTATGACTGAATCTCCCAATTTACTTCATATACACTAAGAGGAATGACTATGATATGCAATGTATGGATGCAGAAATAAATAAGTGAATGCATGAACATCTTCACTGGCAAGTATGGTAATCTCTTCATTGGGTTTCACCTGGTTCATTTCAGAGATTTGGAAGCACCCCACAAAACAACTTTAGTAGTTAGCAACAATGAATGGTCACAGAGAGCAGAGACACATCATTATCTAAATAGAGCCATTGAGCTTCTGTTTAGAAAACTGAGGAGAAAATCATTTTATGTAGAATTTACATCAAGAAATGTTTGGGGCAAGTTGTTTACTTGATAGTGATCTCTCAGAATATCACATTGACTGTGGAAAGGCCAAAATCAGGAGAAAATGTCAGACACTGGCAAAAACATTGTGAAGATGATTAAATAAATCTTGATTTGTTTGAAGGGAAAAGATAGTAATCCACAGCTCAACTTTACATTTCTTGTTTAAATATTGTTGCTTGGATGTTAATCTGAGTTCTGTGTTTGGTTGCTGGAGTATTAGTTGTGAACATTGATTACTATAAAATGAAGGCTGGGGTTCATTTCTAAAAGGAAGCTAAGAACACGTTTATGTGAACTGAAGTAGTAAACACCACTTTGGGAGTCTGAATCATTCCCAAACTAAGGTGGCGTTTGCTCTCTCTTGTACCCTAATCTTTTAGCCCCTGTTTACTTGACCAAATTCAGATCTCATGTTCGGGCATACACACAAAACATAAAATAAGAGAGTCCCTGCTTTGCCTTCTTATTATAAAGTACTATCTTCCTAATGAGCCACAAGACATGCCATGTCCCTTAATGATTGCAAAAGTCAATCTGTGATAGACAGCAAAGGAGAAAGCTCACAATAAAGAATCCTAGCTGAGAAAAATCTGCTACCCCAAACATGGTTCACTTTTATTAACACCGAAAAATATTAAGATATAGCGGGTAGGCACCATCTTGCAGAGAGTAATGAACTGAATACTCCATGACGTGAGGGGTGAAAATCCATCTAACCCTGTCATTATTCTTCCTTCAGTGAATAGCTAGGACACTGAGTGCTTGTTTACTACACACTTTGTATGACTTGGCAGCTGTATTTATAATGAGAATTTTTCATATATGATGAAGGGCCTGAATTTATGAGAATGTTTAAACTGATTCTTGAGTATGTGGAAGTGACAAAATAATTTCATATAGACACCAGAAAAAATCAGACCAGCTGTGTAGTGGATGGATTTCATTTTTTAATTTCTTTTTTTTTTTTAATTCTTCTCTTTACCAGGTTGATAGGCAAAAGTGCTCAATGTTTCTTAGACATAACAGAAGGGTATGAGTGATACTAACATTATTGTAGCCAGTAAGACCAAAATGTCAGTGAATGGATGGGACAGATAAAGTAAAACTTCTCACTGCCCCAATGAAAAGTAATGCAGGATAAAAATTTATAAAGTTACTCTGTACGGTTGAACATGAAATATCCCTCACAAGCTCCTCCTTTTCTTTAGAGGCTCTTTAGTCTAAACAATTGGTGATACTTTGGGGGGGTGGTTGAAACATTTGGAGTAAGAGACATGGCTAGCAGATGTGTGTCACAGAGAGAAGACTTTTGAGAGTTATAGTTTGGCCTCACTTCCAATTTCCTGTCTCTTTCTCAATCTGTCGAAATGTGAGTAGCTGTAAATATGTACTGTTACTACCACACAGTGAACTCTGTCATGCCTTTTCTGCTATGTTGGAAGGAAACTATGAACCCAAATTAATCTCTCCACCCTTGAGATTCTTCTCTCAGGAATTTTGTCACAGCAGAAAGATGGTAATTAATATATAAGGTCTCCAAAAATTAAATTATTATTAATTTTAAAATCCTAAATTCTCCATACTGCATTGATTTTTTTAAAAAATGTTTTCTCATCTATGCCCTGATTATAGGAGAAAAGAACCTATGGCTTTATTTTCATTTTTGTTTAATTTACTTGGCAAAATTAAAATGTTACACCATAACAAGTTACACAATTAAAAACACAAACTATTTTATGGAATAAGAATGCAGAAGTATCTGATGAAAAGATATAACAAATCTCCTTTCTCATACTTTTGAATCACCAATGCTGTATCATGGGACACGCTACATGTTTTACATGCTCAAGCAGTTTAGATGAATCCAGTACCTACTTTTACCTCCATCTCCATGGCCTATGGTTCTAGGTAGCAAAGATTAGGATTAGATTTCTGAGCCACAGTTCTTAAATTCATTCTTTATAATCAGGCAGGCTAGCACACAATACAAGGTGATTTACCATGTTTCAAGGAAAGATCCCATACATGGGTATGCTGAGATAACACAAAGTACTGGAACAAAATGTAAAAACAAGAAAACAAACATGAACGATGCCATCACGAATAATAGATTTGGGGTCACCCTGCCCAGGATCTTGCAGTTTCAGGATCTCCATGAGCCAGTAAATCTCTAAAACTACTTTCTGTATTTCTATCACCATTCTTTCATAGAAGCATCAGTTCATACAACTGCTTACAGAAGACTCTATACTTGGTATATTTCTAGGTATCTAGCAGAGAAATAACAGTAACGTTCAGAAGAGAAAACCACAAAACAATACATTGATAAAAGTACAGAGAGAGATCGTTTCAGCCCATTCTTTCCACAGGAGACTGAGAGCATAGTATGTTAGCATCCAGACCCCTTAGCCACGTGGAATATTGTCATCTGCTAGAACAGGAAATTCAGTCATTTCTGAGAACATGCTTGAAATGTCAACAAAGAGACCTTTGGAAATGTTTTATGGGAGAATCTTGAAATGCAGACTAACAAGCTAGCAAGAGAAGTCAGAAAACTATAATGTTGGCAAAATAAGATAATAAAGATTATGCTCATGAGGTTTTGAACAACAACAAAAAAAATAGACTATATTGGGAATTGTACAAAAGACCATTTTGTTTTTAGGGGGGAATGACTTTCATGTATGTTGTCTGTACTAAAGGGGGGTGAGTTGAAAGTAAAGGAGAAAAAATGACAGGTAGGAGAAAATTCAAGAAAGCAGAGCCTTCAAGAAGCAGCCTTGGTGCTCATGGTATTCATTTATAGACACCACTATGGTGAAAACATGGGATCACAACTCTTAGAATAAGGTTTGAAAATGGATGTGTTTAAAAGGAAAGACAAAGAATATACAGTTATTATAGATATTTATATTTTTTCTACAGAAACCTAGAATTTTGCATTAGAGAATAAAGTAATATCTTGGTGCCATCTCAGGATCAGTAACATCCCAATCAATGTAGACTCAAAGGAGTAAAAATTCAAGTTTTCTTGAAAGACAGAGGATACTTTTTTAGATCAGAGCATTGACTCACCCTGCCCATTTGGAAGTACAAAACCTAGCAAAGCACATATAGGTTGTAAGCCTTTTATCAAATTGATCCAAGTCAGCTTTCAGTGTCAGGAGAACATGGCATGGTGCTGGTTTTGCAGATACGCAGAATGCATGGCATTATGGGACTTTCACCAAGATTTTAGAGAAAATCATGGAGAATATGTGTGACAGAATCAAAGTTCCTAAATAGCAGCCCTATCAGAGCTAAGCATTATGCTATGGGAGTGTAGCTAAAGCTGATATAAGACCCTAAGATGATAGGAATGTCAAAAAATCAAATTGCCAATGATAAGTTCCAAGGCCATGTGATACATGCCCAAAAGAATGGCTGTAAGAAGTCTTAAGAGATATGGCTTCCTAAGCCCTGTAAGCATACGTCTGAATACAATCATGAAGGTGCTCAACACAGATAATTGTTATCCAATGTTTGCTATTATTTGTTTCTGTCTTGCTTTTATCCAATCTTCTCTTGCTATTTTATTACTTCTTAAGAAAAAAAAGAGAATATTTTATGTTAGAATTTACAGACCAAAAGCAGTTTACATTGTGAGATAGACATGAGGCTTTGGTGCCCATGGGCAAAAATGCTATTGTTTGGATCTGGAATATGACCAAAAGATAAATGTGTTAAGAACTAGTTTCTCAGTTGTATGGTATGGTAGAAAGTTCAGAAGTAGGGCCTAATAGGAAACCATAGGTGACTGGTTGTGTACCTCCTTAGGAGATTGTGGGAGGGACCCAGGTACATTCTTTCTTTCTCTCTCCTCTTCCTCCTTCCCTCCTTCTCTCTCTCTCTCTCTCTCTCTCTCTCTCTCGCTCTCGCTCTCGCTCTCTCTCTCTCTGTTGGTTTCTGTCTCTTTCCTCTCTTTCAAAGTCAGCATGATATGAACAGATTATTTAACTGTGTCCTCATCACTAGAATGCTCTGTATGGCCATAGACTCAAGGCAAAAGGAGCAATGAAATTTCAAAATTCAATAACAAACAATTTTGGAAACAAAGAATGAGACTTATCACACAGAAGGGAACTCAACATTTTAGAAGACTTCTCAGGGGAAATGCTGTAGGCTAGGAGATAGTTGGGTATCTTACTAGGTGAAAAGTTTGTATTGAAAAACTCCTATATTATGAAAACAGAAAGCTCTCACAAACAACCCAACTTTACACCCAAAGAATTGGAAAAAGCAAAACAGAACAAAGCTTAAAGTTAGCAGAAAAAAGTAATGATAAACATTAGCCATGCACAATAGAATAGAGATTAGTAAAGTAATATAGAAGTTACAAAAACATAAAAGTAATTTTTGGAAAGTTACATTATTGAAACTCTACCTAAATTAAGAAGAAAGGAAAATAAAATCATAGGACATTACAAATCATACCACAGACCCAGAAAGGCTCAGAAGAGAACACATTGACCAGCTATATGTTAACAAGTTTAATAACCTAGAATATGGGTCAGATTTCTGTGAATATTGTACCTGCTAGGACTAAATCACAAAATACATAGACATTTACATATGTAAATTTTATGTTTATGTGTGTTTGTGTGCTTGTTTAAACATATGTGTGTATTTGTACATATATGTATGTATTTGTGTGTATATGTTTTGTATATATATATATACTTTATGTGTATTATGCATTATCATGTATATATATATGTATGTGTGTGTGTGTGTGTGTGTATGTGTGTGTGTCTCCTACTGAGCTGCATAATACTTATACCTGACAAATTTTAACACTGAAGTTTGTGATGTGTCCTTCAACTGCTGGGTATCTTTCCCTAATTTTCTTGCCTTCATCAAGACTCCCTACTACTCTCTAGTCCTCAGAAGTTTCTCCTATGTCTTAATTGAACCCATTTATTTTTACCTAGTATAAATGAAGCATACAGTTTTATAACTCAAAAAGAGGCGACTTCCTTTATGGAAGATGATTCCATGTACTGAGATAAACTTGTAATCTTCAGATATAAGCAATTTGGTTAGCATTCAAGAAATGAACAAACACTATCCCACATGATAACACACTCTATAAAATGAAAAAGAAAAATCTTAGAAGACATAATATGACCAGGTATACATAAAAATGGATAGCAAGGTGCCTTGGTGTCAACATGGCAATAGGGAGTTTTTGGCTGGAAAGCCAATACTTCATAGAGAAGTGTCCAAGTTTAGTTCCAAAAGAGATTTGTTTATTTTCAAGTGTGTGTGTGTGTGTGTGTGTGTGTGTGTGTGTGTTGTCATGAGAAGAACTCAACAGATCTCCTGGAACTGGAATTACAGGCAGTTATGAGCTACCATGATCATACATAGTATGTTTCTGAGTTTCTGAATTCAGGTTCTCTGTAAGAGCAAGCAATGCTCTTAACTGCTTAGCCATTGGTTTAGAACTGTAGTTTATATTCTAAACTGGATTTTTCATGTTATTTCACTTTTTCTTTGATAGTTCAAAATCAAATATTCTTTCCATTTCTTTCTTATGCAAAGTTTTATTGCCATGTTGAATTGTGGCTAAAGTTTTTTTTAAAAAAGATCTTTTCTTTTATTCTCTATTCATACAAAATAATACAATTCTGTTTCTGGTTCCACAAAACTGCTCCTGGGACTGTGTGAGGATCTGTGTAAGGTGCACCACAGAATAGGTTTCTCCTTGAGGCAAAGGAGTCACTCAATGTGGGGAGGAGAAGACTTGTAACAAAAAGGAATTATGATCTCTTCAAATTAGAAGAAGTTTTTAACTTTTCATCACTGTGACAAAATGCCTGACATTAAAAACTTAAAAGAGGAGTGACTTATTTCGACTCATATTTCCAGGAATTTCAGTTTAAGGACTAGTGAATTCATTATTTTTATCCTAGAATAAAGAGCTGCTATAAAAAATTCTTGGATCTTCTGACCAAGTCAAAAATTCTGTTAGAAAATTCTAAAAGTAATTTTGGGTTTTCCCATCAAAATAAGAAAACCAGAAAACATGAGACATGTTTGCTCTCTAAGTAATTCTTGGAATTTCCAACCAAGGTAGGAAATACTATTAGAAAAAATCTAAAAGAACTCTGAAAAATTCTATAAGAGCTCTATTCATTCTCATGGATTTTCTAACCAAAATCAGAAATTCTGCTAGAATAAATTCTTAAAGTGCTAAGGTTGATCTCCAGAGATCTCCAGACAGTTCTGCTCTTGATAGAGAAAATTTTAAAGCTATTGCTTTCTGCTAGCTTATCTCATGCCTTATATATCAATTCAGTTATTTATTCCAGACTCTCTCTTGTCCATACCACGGATCAGCATCTCATGACCACAGACCCTGATTCTTAGGAGATGGAAAGCACACATTTCTTTTTTTAACGTTGGCTTTTATTAAGCACAGACAATAAGCTAGTCTGAAATTACCATTTCCACCAAGCCTGGGCCTTGACTTGCTATTACCCAGGCAGACCTTAAACTCAGGAATCTGCCTGCCTTTGTATCTTTCTGACAAGCTGGCTCATAGTGTAGCTGCCACTGTTACTTTAGATTTGTGAAGCTCCTTATACAATTCATATTGTATTCTTATATTTTTGCATAGTTGAGAAATTATATATTTTTGAACTCATATTTTTAGAGTTCTTTTCCATAGTCTTAAGGTCTGTCCTGAGGATCCCAGCATTTACCATTTTGCTAAAGACATAGACACATCTTTGAATCCTGGACTCATGGTGTTTCTAATTATCATGAAGTCATTAAAGTTAACAGGGAGGACATTCCTCAGAGGAACATGAAAATTTGTATATTATTTTACAAACAAGCCTTACTTACACAGCAGCCATTCACACTCACAGAGGCCAACACATGTTGGCCCTGTGCCAGGAGTGGGAACCGTGTCATTCCACCCCTACCAGGGCCATGCTGGATCCAGCACTAGTTTATTGAGTCTTTTCTAACTGTGGAATGACAACCAAGTACACCTATTGGAAAGCAACCTTTCCAAAGAGTTGGACATAAAAATTTGCAATTTTCTATCTATTGACTCCAAAAACACTGGTGGGAAAGGTTATCAGGCCACCCTGTCTCAGGGAAACCTTTCCCTGCACAGACCTTCTGCTGTTTTTCATTTGGAGACTTCAAGTTTAAGATACAACAGTTTTCAATTCTGCTATATTCATTAAAATAATAACTTGGAGTTTGAGAAGATTTTGCCACCAAAAAAAAAGTGGGGGGTTAAATTTTATAGGCTAACGCCTTAAGAAAGGTCATTTTTTTTCTGTTCTTGGGTTGATGAGACACAATATTTGTGATGGCTCTGTCTATGCTCTCCTTTCTTTCCCTACAGGGCCATTTCTATGTAAGTGTCATTTTCTCAAGACACAGCACAGAGATAGAATCTTACAGAGAAAACCACAGTTCTGTTCAACCGCGTAAGATTTTAGTATGTTTTTGCTGTGCTTTACTCTGTACCTCTTCATATAGTCCCATTTACTAAGAAATCTGAAATCACAAAAGGAAAGTCCTACAGTGTCAACTACAAATTAAGAAACATAAGCCAGTGTCACAGCACCTTGCCTACCCAGCTCTGGCTTGAATCAGTTCGCCTTCCTTCTTGAACTTAGAAGCAATTAGGGTTCGACCCAGGGATAAATGACATAATAATGTCCTGATTTATTGAGAAACTCGGTGAGGTTAGTGCGGCCTGAATCCAAGGAAAGCAGACTTCGTGTCTTTCAACAAAACAGCAGTGCTCTTTGCCAGGAAAACTGTCAAAGCAGAATGGTTTTGTGGAAGAAAGGAGGAGAAAGAGAGAATAAGGGAAGCACCATGCTGGGCCAGGACACTCTAGTTGTGAAACGTGAAAATATGATCTTACACACTCTACTCTGAGCCTTAATCTCCTTATTCAAGAATGTCCTGAGAACTAATGAGACAATGTATATAGCAGGCACCATAGGACTTGACTCATAAGTACTTCATAAGTAACGCTCTCTATCATCAGTGTGAATATCTTATTTCCACTCCCACCCAACGATTATCAATTGAATTGAATAACATTTTTACCCCCAAATCTTGACAGTGACAGCTCAGGGAAATTATCTGACTTCCAAATTCTATAACAGATCTAGAGGAATGTTCTGGAATTGTTTGGTCATATGACCTTTGGAGGAATAATATCACCTTCAGTACAACCATGAGACCAGGCTCAATATCCAGATCAATGGAGAGCTAGAAACAGAAAAGAGATTTTCCATTGAAGTAGTGTTTGTGCTGCAGAGTTTGGAGCATGCTAGGGTTAATTTCAACCACACTTACTAAATTTATTAAGCTTCAAAGAATAAAGTTCTAAACAGCTTATAAGTAAATAGAACCTGAGGGTCAAGGAGAATTCTATGTTCACAGAATATGCCAACACAATTAGTTTTACACATCACCTACCACCTCACACAAAATTCAGACTAATGTAATAGTGTGCTTATTTTAGCTATATTACAAAAGAATTTCAAAATATATAAGTTATGAATGTGGTACATAAGCCTTTCTGATCCCTTAGCAAAGGGATAAAGTCTTAGTAAGGCCATTCATCTTTCAGAAGGTCAGTGAACCAGAACCAGAAGCAAAATGATCTCTACATACTATTCCTTAAGAATTTTCTTGTGAATTATTAATGGTTGGTTGGCAACAAAATCTTCAAGATAAGGAACGTAAAATGAATTCTTTCTATTCAGAAGACCCATGGTGCATGGCAAAGTCATATTTTAAATACATTTTTTTTTAACATTTAGTTTCTACTTGCTTTTCATACATTCATTTTCCATCACAGAAAATTTGAATGTGGTAAGTTTTAGCTTTGTTTTTCTGTTTTGTATGATTAAAACATCACAGATGATATGTAAATGTTACTCTTGAAGTAATAGAGAGACTAAAAATCAGCAATAATACAGTGTATAGTATCTTCATATATGTGCAAATGCCAGAAGAATCATATATATCTATTTGTCCAGGTAATACATTCAGTAAGAAAATAAAAATGACCAACTTGTGTGGGGGGCAACTTGAGAAATCAAGCAGTTAGACAGCTCAATCATACCACACTTCTGGAAACATCATTAATTATATTAGTCATTAATTTACTCATGTATTACAGAAATATTACTAAATACCAATAATGTGCCAAGTGTTTGAGAAGCATATGTGTTCTGAATAGAGATGATGTCTTTGAATCTAGTGGCAGACATAGCATTGGCTCAAAAATTGATTTTCAGAATTCCTATGAATTGAAGAAAAGGTATTTTTGCTAGATATGAAAATAACTCAATTTATGTGCAGACATTTAATATTTACAGAGCAAAATAAAGTATAATTGTCTGTTATTTCACCTTAAGTACACTTTAGAGAACAGTCAGAAATTTCTACCTTACTCAAAAACATAAAACTATTAAGGACCCTTGCTATCATCCATTCAGTCCCTACTTCCAGTCAAGTATTGGCATCAGTGCTTTATAATTATAAAATATTTTATCCTTGCAGCAGTCATAAGAAACAGAGCCTATCCTTATCTCTTTTGGATGTGGAGACTGTGAGAGAAAGAATGGCCAGTCACTTGCTAAGATCATTCTTCGGTAACTAATGGTTTTAGAACTTAAGTATCCTGTTTCTAATAGAAGTTGTTCTCATCTTACCTTAGTCTTCCTGCTTTGTCAGTCCTTCATAGCTGCATTAGAGTGCTTTATAAAATCATAAACTATTTTGGATATAATTGTTGTGTCTAGCTTTCCATCAAATGGCAAGTACTTTGAGTCAATATACAGAAGCCAAATGGAATGAAGCCACTGCTTAATGTTATCTGACATCTCTTTTTTTGTGATGATACAGAACTGTACTACATTGTAAAAGCAACCATGTAGGAGAAGAACTGGGCATAAATTTTAAGTCAGACATTGCTATAAAAACCATCTAGGAAAATACCATTTCCACCACACTCATCAAAGCAAGAATGAATACTCTACCCCGTATTGTTACACATCAAGGATTTTTAAAAGTGTTTTTCAACATTCAACCAAAAATGACTGTCTCTGTTCCAAGAATATTTGATACAAAAAAAATAGTGTCATGCTATTAAAAATTTTTTTTGTGCAGATTACATCAATGTGAGGCAGCATGAACACTCTTTGAACTTGAAGTCAGAAATCTGGGTGTGCAAGATTTAGCATCACATCTTCAGGAATCTCCAGCCTTTGGAGAATTAGTCACTCAACTGTCATAATCACACTCTCTGAAGAATCATAATCTACTGAGCACAGAAAGAAATTGTTAAAATGATTAACATGACATGATGGATATCAAACTACTTTAGGAAATCTAGGTAGATTCAACTAATTTAATTCCCTAGGATTCTGAATCTCCTGCATGTGATGAGGACTGCTGTAAGCCCCGGGGAAACTGTTTACTGGGATATATTCCAAAGCTTTAAAGGATGATTACTGCTAGCATGTTAATTTTAAGTCACATTTACTGCAGAATTGGGCTGTGTTTTATTTGTAGTAGGTAAATTTACAGTACCTTTGGATCCTTTATTTCATAAATATTTACTATAAAATATGTGTTTGCTTTCTAGAATGTAAGTTACAATTTCATGCTTCAGATTATTGTTACATTTTTATGACATACAAATCATCATTTCTGTGATATATTTGTTGACAAAGCTTGGTTGAAAAAACAACTGTCATTTGCACTATTGTTTTCATGAGAAACACATTCAGTTTATCACATATGACTCTAGGAACACATTAGATTCTAATTTGTAGGCTGCCTGTATTTTATATTCACTTTTCAAGTCTAGGCTCTAGGGCTAAAAATAATGGGTGTTTTCTCTGGTAAGCTAAAGTACAGCTGTGAACAAGAAATATAGTGTGCTTTAAATTCTACAGGCCATGACTCTGAGATTGTGTGCATTGAACAAGTATGCATTCTGCCTTGTTTTCTCAATGGAAGATTGTTTCATTCATTGTTCATTCAATTTATGGCATGACCACTAAGTTCTGAGGACTGTCCTATGTATCCTGTGTGTTATGAACAGTTATATAATTAGCGAATTAATTAATAAGCAACTCTGTCCTTGAAGAACTCCTAGGAAACACCTGCAAGTGGACATCAGTGCTAGGGATATCTCATCTGAAGAACATAGGGATCTGCACATGAACAGAGCCTCCATGCCAGCCTTGGAAAGAGAACATCCAGGTAATACATTAAATGTAATCAATTTCTAACTGGTTTGGTTCACTTTTAGAGAGTCATTGTACATAGCTGAATATAATTTGTGACACATAAAAGATCTCTGACTAGTATGAATCTGTGATCCACCTCAGATAAATGCCAATGTATAGGAAGATGCAGGGTAAGGATATGCAAGGAGCTGGGAATCGGGATATGCACAGAACACCTGCACTTCCATCTTCAGCATTGTTCTTTCTATGCACAGCAGCCCTGGCATGGGCTCAATGTATTTATATTTTAATAGATTAATGGAATAAAGAAAGAGTGGTGTGTGTGGTATATACATGAAGGAATACTATTCAACCTTCAAAACATAATCGCATCAGTACCAACAACATGGATGAACCTAAGAGGATATTCTGTTAAATGAAATAAAGCATGCAGAGAAAGATAAAGATCAAATAATGTCATATGTGAATTTCAAAGAGTTGAGTTCAAGGAAGTGGAGAGTACATGAGTTTTTGCCAAGATTTTGGAAAGAGCAAAACTAAGAAGGTAAGAGCAACAAGTTCAGGAGATCCACAGAACAACCTGGAAGCTAGAGTTAACATATTATAGCCTTGAAAAATGGCTAAAAACATAGATTTTTAACTTTTCTCACCACAGAATACATGTATTGACTGGTTTAAGTTAATCATTTAACAAGGTATACATATTTCAAAACATCATGTGAAACTTGTTCTTTACTTGTTAAAGGGAAGAAGAAAAGAAGGAAGAAGGGGTTGGGAAGGCCTTTCCTGGGTATTATCAAAGTGAGTCTCATGAGATGTGGTATGCCTCAGATGAAGGTACACTCTCTGCACCAAGGATTTTAGATTCATTCTGAAAAGCAAAATAGGGAGCAATTGTCATATTCTTATACGATCTGCTGTTGTAATGGCTGATGACATTCTCTCAGGGTCAGTTCAGCAGCAACTGAAGGCATGGCAATAAAACAGCTACTGTAGCTCAACAAACCAAATTTGGAGACTTTAAGAAGATACAAGAGTAAATTATGATAAAATTGTCAAACACCAGACAGCTGGAGAAAAGAAATCTCTCAGCTTGTTCCTCAGATATAATCTACCAAGACTACTGGGGAAGATTTTCCCAAGAGAAGATAGATAACCCTGATATCAATCCCTAATCAATATAACTTACTATTTGAGGCTTAAGCCTATTCTTTTTTTCTTTTTGGAATAAATCCATTTTGGAATCAGAACCATGGGACTATTTATACTTATTGTAGTTGAATTAGAAATTTGATTTGTGCAAAATCCTAATTCTTAAATCATTATAAGACATTTGTGTAGATATTTTTCATTAAAGTTTTTCTTTGTTCAGTTTTTTTGGTTGTCGTTGTTTATGCTTTCATATATAATCAAAATACAAGAACTATTTGAGTTACGATATATCTTTCACATAGTTGAATGTGATTTTTAATACATAAATGATCCCTGACTTATATGAATCTATGACCAACCTCAGATTATTGTAATTGTATATGAAGATGCAAGATAAAGATGTGCTAGAAAGCTTGAAATCAGTATGTGCATGGAACACCTGCACTTCTATATTCAGCATTGCTCTCTCTATTCACAGTAGCCAGAGTTCAGAACAAAGACCATTTTGGCAGAGGACTCAAGTTCTTTCCTTAGCATCCACACTGATCTGTTCACTATTGCCTGTAACTTCTGCTCGAAAAGACCTGACACCCTCTTCTGAACTCTGTGAGCACTGCACTCATATGCATAAGCACATGCATGTACACATCATTAAAAATAATAAAAATAAATCTCTAAATATAAGATAATAATTCATCTATAGCATCCACAAAGACATATCATTAAAGTCTTTAATTATCTGTGGGGTTTTATCCCCCTTTAAAAAAAGTGGATCAAGGACCTCCACATAAAACCAGATACACTGAAACTAATAGAATAGAAAATGGGAAAGAGCCTCGGATACATGGGCACAGGGGAAAATTTCCTGAACAGAACACCAATGGCTTACGCTCTAAGATCAAGAATTGACAAATGGAAACTCATAAAACTGCAAAGCTTCTGTAAGGCAAAGGACACTGTCAATAGGACAAAATGGCAATCAACAAATTGGGAAAACATCATTACCAACCCTACATTCGATAGAGGGCTAATATCCAACATATACGAAGAACACAAGAAGTTAGACTCCAGAGAACCAAATAACCCTATTAAAAATGGGGTACATAGCTAAACAAAGAATTCTCAAATGAGGAATCTCAAATGACGGAGAAGCACCTAAAGAAATGTTCAACATCCTTAGTCATCAGGGAAATGCAAATCAAAACAATCCTGAGATTTCACCTCACACCAGTCAGACTGGCTAAGATCAAAAATTCAGGTGACAGCAGATGCTGGCAAGGATGTGGAGAAAGAGGAACACTTCTCCATTGTTGGTGTGATTGCAAGCTGGTACAATAGCTCTGGAAATCAGTCTGCTGGTTCCTCAGGAAATTGGACATAATATTACTTGAGGACCCAGCTATATCACTCCTGGGCATATACCCAAAAGATGCTCCAACATATAACAAGGACACATGCTCCACTATGTTCATAGCAGCTATATTTATAATAGCCAGAAGCTGGAAACAACCTAGATGTCCCTCAACAGAGGGACGGATACAGAAAATGTGGTACATCTACACAATGGAGTACTACCCAGCTATTAAAAACAATGACTTCACGAAATTCTTAGGCAAATGAATGGAACTAGAAAATATCATCCTGAGTGAAGTAACCCAGTCACAAAAGAACACACATGGTATGCATTCACTGATAAGTGGATATTAGCCCAAAAGCTCAAAATACCCAAGATACAATTCACAGACCACATGAAGATCAAGAAGAAGGAAGACCAAAGTGTGGATGCTTAGGTCGTCCTTAGAAGGGGGAACAAAATACTCTTGGGAGGAAATACCAAGACAATGTATGAAGCAGAAACTGAAGGAAAGGCCATCCAGAGACTGCCCTACCTGGGGCTTTATCCGTATACAGTCACCAAACCCAGACACTATTGCAGATGTCAAGAAGTACTTGCTGACATAAACCTGATATAGTTGTCTCCTGAGCGGCTCTGACAGAGCTTGACAAATACAGAGGCAGATTCTTGCAGCTGACCATTAGACTGAGCATGGGATCCCCAATGAAGGAGTTAGAGAAAGGACTGAAGGGGTTTGCAACCTCAGAGGAAGAACAACAATACCAACTAAACAGAATCCCCAGAGCTCCCAGGGACTAAACCACCAACCAAAGAGCACACATGGAGGGACCCATGGCTTCAGCCACATATATAGCAGAGGATGGCGTTATCTGGCATCAATTGGAGGAGAGGCCTTTGGTCTTGGGAAGGCTCAATGCCCCAGTGTAGGGGAATGCCAGGATGGGGAGGCAGGAGTGGGTAGGTTGGTGGGTGAGCACCCTCATAGAAGAAGGGGAGGAGGGATGGGATAGGGGGGTTTCTGGATGGGAAACCGGGAAAAGGGATAACATTTGAAATGTAAATAAAATATCTAATAAAAACAAAACAATAACAACAACAACAAAATAAAAACAGAAAAGGGACTGAGCAGGTGACTCAGCAGTTTAAGACCACTTACTGCTTTTATAGAAGTCCTAGGCTTTGGTTCCCAGCATTAGGCACCTCACAACAGCCTGAAATTCCAGTTCCCAGGACTCGAATGTTCACTTCTGGTCTCTGCAGGCACCTGCAAGCATGTAGCATGCAGGCATAAACTCAGGACACACACAAACACACAAAATAAACAAAATTTATCAAAATCAGTTTAAAATACTTTGGGTGGTGACTGGCATATGGCTTTAATCTCAGTACCTTGATAAAGCGTGAGTAGGTGCATATTTATGAGTTCTAGGTCAACCTGGTCTACAAGCAAGTTCCAGGACAGGCAGGATCATATCATGAGTCCTTGTCTTGAAAGAAAAGGAGTGTGGTCACATAATGGTGCAGTGCAGATAGATCTAGCTATTACTTTACAAAACTTGAAATCTGCGGAAAATCTTTTCATTGAGTCTGAGTACTTCATGATGGCAGTGGATGTCCTTCTATATGAAGAAATTGCACAGTAGAGAAGGAGACCAGGATTTCAGTCCTAGTCATAGAACTCTAAAATGAGGAGTTACAACTCATGATTTTTACCTGTACTAGGAAACTGTATCTCAATGGCAGTCAGAAACAGACACCTTAGACCTACATCCAGATTCATATTCCAGCACCACTATTCACAAGCAATAGGACCTTTGGCCTAGTGCTCAGACTGGCAGGGTCTTCTTTGCCTCCCATATAGACCTAAGACACTGATGAGAATAATAGATATACATGGTGATGGAGTGAAATGAATAGTTAGCATTTTAGTAAAATTAGTTCTCAGCATGGTGATGTTTATATAAAATCTATATGAAGATTGCTCTTTAATAAGAACTCTGCCAAATCCTTTACTTAAATGTTACCACCCAGTCCTCATGACACTACTTCAGTGATGTTATTTATATCCCTAGGGATCCAATCTGTCCTATGCAAAGCTACCTAGCTATCTAGGGTCAGGACAAAATTTGAACTATGCAAGGAAGAACTCTTCAATCCTTGTACAGTTAATAAAATTATAAAATTTCCCCAGTCATTCATTTCTATGCTTTTTTTCTGCCTGTTTCTACTTGCAGACCTAGGGTCCAGCAAGTAATATCTAGCAAGATTGTTCAAGGAGATAATATATTAAGCTACATTTGTAAATATTTTTAAATCTCATATTTAGTAATCATGTATGAATATGAGAAACAATAAAATATTCTTCCTTGGGGCTCCTTATTTTTGTTAAGAATATTATCTACAATAGATATCTTCAGCTACATTTCTAAGAAGGGGTTAATGTCATAGAAGTGATAAATTATAATAGATACTTACTAAAGTAGCTGAAACAAATAAATGTTTAAAAACGGATGGCATCAAGACCTGTCTTCTTGAAACCAAATTAAAATTTTTCATATTTAATTTTATTTGTATGGATTGGTTTTTGCCTGCATGTATATCTGCACACCACTTGCACACCTGGTGTCCATGAAGATTAGAAATGAGCATCTGGATCTGGAGTTACAGACTGTTGTGAGCTACCAGGTAGCTGGTAGGAATTGACCCCATGTGCTCTGGAAGGGCCTCCATCACTCTTAACCACTGGAGCAATCTCTCTGTCCCCAACTACCACCATACCTTATTGATTTGTCCTCTCTAAGCTAACGGATCACACTATCTGTTACAGTCATGTTCTTCAATAACATCATATTTCATTATAAAATACAACCCTAAACCCCAGCCTTACCATTTTTCTAAGCCTCATTTCATATATTTACCCCTCGCTTGGGATAATCCAGGTTTCCTCTCACTGTGTACGCTTCTCAAATATTCTTTGGTTTCCTTACCTTTGGGCTTCTGCCTGATTTTTTTCTTGTTTCTTTGAAGGCTATTTCTCCTTGACTACTGGGTAGCTAGTCCTTCTCCTCCCCTAGAAATTTCTTCCTTGAATGCACACGTTAGTAGTTTCCCTCATAGGCTTCCATGCCTCATACATTGTCATGCCTGTTTTTAATTGTCAACTTGACATAGCCTAGAATCACATGAGAAGTCAAATGGAGGATTGTCTAGACCAGACTGTTCTATGGGCTTGGCTATTAGGAATTATCTTAATTGTTAGTTGATCTATGATGGCCCAGTCCACTGCGGGGAGAAAGACTTTTTAGCCTTAAATACAATGAAAGGAAATATCATCTACACACCAATTATAATCATGGAGAACTTTAAATGAAGATAACATCCAGAAGGGATGACTCAGTAGTTAGGTGTGGTTGCTATTCTTCCAGAGTACCTGAGTTCAATTCACAGCACCCATATCAGATCATACAACCATCTGTAACTTCAGCTCCAGGGATCTGATAATCTCTTCTGGTTTCCTTTGGTATTGAACTGATACTCACGTCCACCCCTCCATGAAAACTCATATACACAAGATTAAATAGAAAATAAAAATAATCTTAATAAAAGAAAATTACCTGCCAGGAGAATTATTTATAAGAAACATGTTTACAATAGTGTGATATTTTTAATTTATTAATAATGTTTATAAATCAACTAAAATTACTCATGTCCTAAAACAAAATAAGGAAAGGGCATTAGTAAATAATTCACACAAGTGACAAATGTAGGTGTATACAAACACGATCAGTCTCCCTAGGCAATGCAAATTTAATGAGCTATTATTTTTCAACTATTAAAGTAGCAAAGATTTTTTTCAAGGACAATCCTAACATTAGATGCATGCATTGGTATACTATATAAGTAATAGATTAGATGCATGCATTGGTATACTATATAAGTAACAGTAAATTGGCACAACCTGTCTGAAATGCAATCTGGCAGTGTGTACTAAGATAATTTAAAAGGCTTGTATGTGTGGAATCAGTAATCTTCTAGAAATACCAGAGCAAACAGTTCATATACAAGGACACTCTAAGCAATTAATGATAACACTACCTACTCCATCAAAGGTATAATTTTTGCTTACCTCATCAACTCCCAACCCAAGAGATACTTGGCAGTATCTGGAAAGGGTTT
This sequence comes from Rhynchomys soricoides, assembly GCA_019843965.1. Lineage (NCBI taxonomy): Eukaryota > Metazoa > Chordata > Mammalia > Rodentia > Muridae > Rhynchomys > Rhynchomys soricoides. Next base: position 11,406,777 of record JADRCH010000175.1, read on the forward strand.
TTGTTGCTATCGTTTATTTGTTTATATGAGAACTGAGGTGGAGTTTTCCTAGTATCTAGTCAGAGTTAAAGGTAGGATCCCACAATGCCCAGGCTAGACTTTACTTTCATAATTATGCAGTCTCAGAAATCAAGAGTGCTGAATTTGCAAAGCTGTAAAACTTGACTAAACTCAGCTTCAGTTAAATTATTAAGTTTTCATTTAAAAAATTTTTGATTCATGTCTATGTTTGTGGATCTGGGGGATGGCAGTGCCATGGGTGTCTGGGCATCTAAAGAGACCAGGCAGGACATTGCATTCTCTGCAGGTAGAGTTACCAGTGTTTGTGAGCTGTACAATGGGTATGGTGGAACCCAAGTTCTGGTCCTCTAGAAGAGCAACAAGTCTTCTTAGCTAGTGAGTCATCACTCAAGATTCTAATGGAAGTATTTCTAAACAAAAGGTGGGGTTCCTGGCCTTGCTGGTGAGAATCACTACTATTGTATGTACAGGATTAAACCTTTCAACAGAGGCCATCCTAAATCCTTCAAACAACCAAGACCTTGGGTTCTCTGTTGTCTCAGTTCCTTAAAAATAATTATTTCCCTCCAAAGAAGCCAACCGCTTTAAAACCAGTTAACTTTGTCTAAGCTGTCTATCAACCAACCACAGTTTCCTTTCACCCATTAAAATATTAATGGACCATTATGATACAAGTACTAACAGAGGTAAAGTACAAGTATAGCGCTCTAGCACCTAGGAGTACATTTCACAACTAGAATTGTACAGATTATAAAGGCAAAGCCATGAGTATCTACATAAAACTATCCATAAGGTTATATATTTCAGAAATTTTGTTTATTTTAGGGTAAAATGTAACAGTAACTTTTATTCTCCTATATTAATTGTTGTCTCTGAAGCTTACTGCCTTAGTCTGCTAATCTAGGCCTAGTTCTGGAAGCTACTACCCTCCATACAATCTCATTTAGGCCTAGAATGTTTTCAGCCTCTGAGACTTATTGCTGAATAAGCTCACATTCTCTTTTTCTTTCTGAACTCAGCTGTTCTGGTTCAAAATCCTCTTCAAGCTGACTGATTCAATCTGGCTTCTCTTTCAGTCTCTGAATTGCTCTGCTTGGCCTCTGGCAATGGGTTCTAATCTTCTAGCTGCTTCTCATTCTCTGGCTTGTTGTCTTCATCTGTATCTAGTTTGTTCGTTCACTGCAACCTGTCTTTATAACTGCCCAGGTAAAAACCTGCCTCTCTCTTTCTCTCTCTGCTCTGCCCCTCAAGTAGCTTCCCTTGTCTCTCTCTTCTCATGATCATTGGGCATATCCTTTTCTCTCAAATTTTTCTCTGATTTGTCTGCCACTCAATTAGACATCAGTTACAAACATGGGTACTTCCTTCTACTTCATTGTTTAGATTAATGTTGTGTACTTGTGGTGCATCTGTAGACCACCCAGAGGAATTAAAAGTGTGTGCTATGGGCTGAGACACACCACAACTAGAAACAAGTTTTTTTCAGTACACACAATCTCAGGGTTCACAGTGTGATAAAATATCCTGCAAAAGAAATAAATAGCAGCATCTAAATGCTTAATAACAAGAATGGGTTAAATAAATGGTATAATATTCATTTGAAAGAATTTATTTTAAGACACAAGAATATAAGAAGTAGATCATAAGTGAGTATGCAAAACATGAATCTTTACCATAAAACTCCATTAAATACCAAAATACCATATGGAAAAGATATCAAAGTAAAAACATATTTCTGTCTCAGGGAGGTGAAATTATATCTGGTTTTGTTATATAATACATGCTTCCTAAAATAAACTTACATTACTGTAAATGAATAATAATACATAGCACTAATTTAAGGGATATGTTTATACTTTAATCAGGTTTAAAAATATTTGTATATCCTTTGAATAAAGAAAATTAAAGGGAAATTGAAAACATGCCACAGAATTTGTTTTCAAGCCAAAAGGAGAATTGGGCAATCACTCACCCAGCAAAGAGCTTCTATATTGCAGCCATCAAATTCATCACTTGCAAGGAGTGAGTAGAAGGGTCTTAGCTCTGACAAAGCAAGACATTTTTCCATTCCAAAGGGGACAAGGCTCTTATGCTCTCCTTCACTGGAGTATCATCTGGTCACTTTATCTCAAATATGAAAACTTGAACTTGAATTCTCAAGGTAACTGTGTACACATTGTTTCAGAATACACATGGCAAGTGTCTCTGCCTTCCTCAGGCTTTCTTCAGTTCTATGTAATGGAGTAGTTTTTCATAATATTTTAAATGTACCAATATACTGAGTTAAAGAATGAAAACTGTGAACTGTTCCAAGAGTTTCAGGAAGTGCTTCCCAATGTGGAGCTTATGCAAATTGAGGAAAAGAGCAGTTCTGCAGTGGATCCAACCAGCAAAACATCTACTGCTCTTCTTTCGCAGCTGAGCAGTTTCTACACCATATCTGTTTTGAAGTAACATTCCCAAATTCTCTTTTTTAAAAAGGGCCCATCCCAACATGTTTCTACAATCAAAGTCTACCAAAATAGTATGCATTACAGAACCACACCAGTAAGGCACATCATTTAACAAAGGTCTTGCCTCTCTCACCTTATTCTCACCTTTAATTCTTGGCATCTGTTGTCCTCTGATGTGATGTTAGTTGGATCCTCACTCTTTGCTTTCTTTTTGTCTTCAGCTTCATAATCTTCCATGGCACATGAAAACAAATATGACCTTTAAATCACAGTCAATACAACCCTGGACATGACTTCAGATCTGACCTTTGAGGCCTCCAATCCTGGTTGCTTTTGGTATCCACATATCCAGTGATACCATTCACTTGGCATGGATCCAAATGGAAAACATACCTGTGAGGCTAGTCCTTTTATCAGAAGGTAAGCTATCTGTGTCTTTAAAAGATGTCTATATGTAGTTCAGAAGATGTCTCAAGCAATGTAGCTTATTGTATAAAGTATACCATATAGATATGAGACAGAGTATGAAAGTAAAATATAGGGTGTGCATTTATAAACTACATAGCCTTAAATTTTATTATAGAAATGTATCCTTGTAGAAAAGTAAGTTAAGGACCCTACATATTACATATAACAAGGCCCAGAGGACACACTACCATGGTTTGGATATTGTAACTTGCAATGCCACCCTTTCTATGATAAGAAGTGGAAATTTCCATTTAGAGCTATGATTCTGATAATACAGGGATTAAGCGATATCTGACTAGGTTATTTGTGTCAAATGAATAGAACCCAACTCCTTCACTAATGGGTTGGATGATCATAATGGTAAGGCCTTCTGTGCTCTAGATTTTCTTTGGCAACATGAAAATAAATCGAATATAAGGAGGAAAACTTGTAAATCTCTGGGAGTGTAACAGGGGTATGGGCTAGGGTCAACTAGTACCAAATTTTATTTTCCTTTGATGCCCTACTATGAAAATTAGTATTTAGTGGAATTATTAAGTTGGTTTTGTAAAGTTGACTATGTGACACATCAGTACAGCTTTAGAATTAATTCTAACTAGATGCCATAAATCTACTAACCAGTGCATTTCATAATCTATAAATATGGGTGTCAATAAATCCTAGAATTTCAGAACAATATAGGGTTTATTCTTAGAGGCCAAATTTTCTGAAATTCAAAACTATATGATAATAGGTGTGTATATATGCACTCCCATTATGTTGAGACTATAATGTTGTTGAATATGGACTCTGACAACTAACCTGTACTAAAATTTGGTAAGACAGGAAGATAATTAACTAACACTGAAATGATCTGGGCTATTTCATTTGGGAACTTGTCACTAACTGAAAATGTGAGTTCCCTTATAAGTGTATCAGTTTCTACTTTTCAATGTTCAAGTAACATACATTTGACTTGAATTATCTTAAGTATTAAAGACAACTATCACAGAACAGATTGAGTTTAATGTTGAGTGTAGGCATGCAGAAAATAAATGACTGGCATAGTGATGGTGGCATGGGAGCTCCATTTCTTCCAGGCAGATTTTCTATGTGATAGATATGATGAAGATTCGTGGTCCAAGACTCAGGTTCTCTCAATGGAAAAACATCTTCCCTGAGTTATGGTGAAACACACACACACACACACACACACACACACACACACACACACATACACAAAGAGTTCTGGCGGGCTCCTTGGGATCTTATGCCTCATGTTAGATGAGTATCTTTGACCAGAGTGTTGCATTTTTATCTAGGTTTAACTGACATGGCCAGCTCTACTTTTGGTAAACAAGGAGAAAGAATTACAGCAAAAGTAATTATGTGAAACTTGTATGGTTGGTAGGTCTCTTATTAGGGAGAATCAGTGCAGGAAGGGAAATGCTGAGACAGAGAGGCAGGGTGTATGACAGCCAAGAAAAGCAAGATAGTGCACCCTAGTGGATGTCACCTCTGGACAGATGCCAATGTACAAAAATTTTCCCTCTGGACTACTTCAGCATTATGGCTTTTCAAAAGATCCCTGATCTGTATATCAATTAAGGAAGAAGAAGATAAAACAGAGGAAGAAGATTAGGACGGGGAGGAAGAGGAATCAAAGATTATGAAAATAAGTCCCCAGGTGAGAGACGATGAAGACAAATACAAGGTTTCTGTCATCAAAGAAATTGAAAACAGTTGTAAATGTAGAAGATGGCTCCTTCCTTCCCAAATAAGCTTGTCCATGATCACCTTTCCTCATTACTTATCCCACTTTCCTCTCCACCCTTGTTCCTGACAACCAAAGGCTTACTCATCCAGCACCCTTTAAGACATTTCTTAAAGTCAGCTAAATTTCTCATTTCACATTGCTTGTAAACTTACTCGTGGCTTTCTTAGTGCTGAAATCACAGGACATGTGCAGTGCATATGTGGGGGCTTCCCTGAAAATCATCTTTCAAACCCACTTTCTAATTCTCCACAGGCTTGCTTACAAGTTTCTGAGTATGCCTTTCCTGGGTAATTCTCATTGCAAATGCTTTTTTCTGTGACCATACAATTAACTATTTCTCATGATTTCTATGCTTTAAATCAAAATAACCAGAACCTAGTTCCGGGATTGTTTTGTTTTAATTTTTGTTTTGTTTTGTTTTGTTTTTCTTCTAGGATTGTTTTTAAATCTAGAGCTGTACATTCAATGATTAGGAAAACTCTAGATTATTTAAGGATAAAGTAAGAAGAGGCATTTTTAATTTTTTTCTCATTTCTTTTTTCAGCAGTTTTTGAAAACAAAATTATGCCCAACTGTGCTATACAATATTGATACAGCAGAAATCATTTCAATTATTTAGGAAAACATATAGCTTATCTTAAATATAACTTAAAACACATCATTAGGTTTTCTTTTCCTCAATGTCAAACTCATACAAATATGGCTAGGGCCCTTCTAGGAGAAAACAGAGTGAAAGGTCATCTGTGGCAAGGAAAGTTAAGTGCAGGGGGAAGAAACAGCACAAAGCTACTTAACTTAGACTGCAATAATTAACAAAGGTTGCATAAATTATTACACTTTAAAAATACAAGTTGATGGTCACTAGATATCTCTGTAAAATAATAAATAACACCCACACATTCTGACTTTTAGATGCGTTGTTTAAGAAGTAGTTCGGCCATCTTTGTAGTCAGTAGTTGCTATGGAAACATTTATGTCTTGATCTCTCTGTGAAGAGAGGTGCTTTGCATATGGGCCTTCTAAGGTGAGGCAAACTCTCCAGAGATAGACTCAGAGAATGTCAATTAATTAGTGCTCTGCCGAAGAATCAGAAGGAATCAAATAAGAAAGAGAATAAAATTAGTGCTGAATTATGGATAAGTTAATTCCACATATACACAGATACTATCATAATTGTACTGAAAAAAAACTGATCTTTTTCACTACAGAAAGGGTTGGTTTACAATCCTTAGGGTTCTACCTCACATTTCCCTGCCATTTACCCTGGAAAAAGATCAAATTAATAAGCTAACCTTAAAATTCTCTCCCATCAAAAACAACCTATACTCATCATTCTCAACATCACTAGGATATTTCCCATCAATTATCCACCGAATAATCCCCTCAAAAACTCATAACTCAGGTCTCAAAATATCACTAAATATAATAGACCTAATCCTATTAGAAAACTTTATCCCCAAATCCACTTCTATTATCCACATAAATATATCTAAAACATTAACCAACCAAAAAGGACTAGTAAAACTCTATTTCTTATCCTTCCTAATTTCAATTTCACTTATCACCATCCTATACATTGTTAATCTCAAGTAATCTCAATAATAATAAAAATACCGGCAAACAAAGACCACCCAGCCACCACTATCATTCAAGTCTCACAACTTTATGTCGACGCAACCCCAATTCCACCCTCCAATATTACACCAACATCATCAATCTCATATACTAACCAATCACTTAAACCATTTAAATCAATTCTACCTCATTATAATAACTAAGCATATACTTGAACTTTAACATCTCCATCTGTAAAATGGGGATAATGTTACAAATGCTGTGAGTATTTGGAAATTGGAAAAATAAATGATATATTCCCATAAAACAAGCCCAAAGAGCTCAAAGGAATTTTTGTGTGTGTTGGTTTGTAAATTACTAAATATTCAGAAAACATTTAAAATATTTTCTCTCTGTGGCTTCCTTGTATACTCAAATTATTTAAGTCAAATAAAAATACTATGTAAGTTCAGAGACAGAATGCCCTATTTAATAAAATACCCTTATATCCAGAGGAATAACTCCTCAAATAATTTTATACAACTAGTGTATCAATCATTAAAATGAGGCTAAATGCAATTGTATCTTTTTGATGATTCACAGTGATTTTGCTTCATTTATGGGTTGATCATAGAAATATCTGGAGATGGAAGGCCAATTAATGAAATTGATGTAATGCAGAGGATGGTAAAAGTGGTCTTATAAATAGCTTTGAGACCTCATGTTTCATAAACATGCTGCCATCTCCTTCCTTGAGTGTTATGTGGAAGACTGGAGCTATAAAAACAAATTAAGCTGTTGTGGTTGGATCCATGCTCATCAGAGTAGATGAAAGAAAAATCAAATAATACAAAATGTTGTTGATAGAATTATACACAAAAGTAGAGAGACAAATAGGTGTAAAAGGAACATCTTAACCAAGTTCACTGTGACATCAGGGAAAGCCAAATTTATCTACCTAAGTCTCACTGTATTAAACAACATTACTATCCTGTTTAAAACTTCAGTAAGTCCTCACAGAGAAAAATGAAGATGGCTTTAGATCAGTGTAAAATCTGTACCTTTACAAGGAAGATAATGGCTTTTCTTTTAGTACTCCCTCTGACATTCATAGGAAGCTTTCCTAGAATACACTGATTTCCTTGGAGTATGCAACAGGTCTGGTGAAATCCAAACTTTCTGTACCATGACCTACTACTAGTAGTAAGCATACAAGTATGATGGAGCTTAGACAGATGCAAGAACTAAATGGAAGCAGGAAGCAGAAATGGGGACCAGTTAAGACTATAAGGTGTCTACATCACTTACTTGACCAGCTGAAATTTAGATTTTCATCTTTGAACTCTTTGATGGAGAAAGATATATTATATGAATGACTCATATTAAAACTCTTTGTTTTCTGAGTCATGATCTCCAGCTCCAATCAACACACCCTGAAATTTATGATTATCATACAGATGAAACTGGAAAATAATACTCTTAAGACAGTGTTATATATATGACATATTTTCTATTTCTTGTGACAAAGGAAACATTGTATAGACATTTTACATATAAATTTGCATGATCTGAGTTATAGATGAAGTGATAAGAAAATGGCAAAAAGCCACTTACCTAGTTTACAAATTATAAACTTTATATCATCATCCAACATTCTCTGAGGGATGCATGCAACTTTATGGCCACACATTCTAGATGGCACAACCACAGATAAGAAGCAGTCTAGCTTGCATTAGAGTGGATATGAATTAAAAGAAAGCTACCAGCTGACATGCCAGATAGTGTTAATGCTGTGACAAGCTCAACCAGTTGTGTATCTATCCCTCAAATCCACAAGGAGATTTCTACTGTCTCTTTCATCTATTAGCTAGTGCATTGAGTCTTTCTTGTTCTTCAAGAATAAGCTCAATGTTTACCAATTGTCTAAGCTCTCTGGGCTTTGCTTTTCACTTGCCTATATTTGCTATGTGTCAAACATACAAAAAAATGGTGTATCTGAAGAGAAATAAGATTGAGCATTGCCCATTTCTCAAACCATTGCTCATACAGGAAATAAAGATATTTGAACACTGAAAGGCACAACACAGGAAAATAACAAAGCAGGTCTACATGATGAAAGCCACCCTGAAAATGTTTGCTGCCCTCAAAAGCTAGTCATCTGCCTCATAATAGAGGATTGATAAATCAGAACACGCCCCACTGATTCACCACATCTCAATGCACAGTCATCCCCGAACTGCCAAGGAAGCCTCTAACTACCTGGAATCATCTTGATGCTTTTATTGTGCTTTGGAGTCTGAGCTTAAACCTTGCTCTACTTGTTCAGCTGTATATAGCCATATGTAGAACATTGGTATGTTATACATGATATTGTCTCATTAGTTCTTGAACCATTGAGAAGTATCTATAATTTGTGGTAAGATGAGAAAACTGAAGTTCAAACATATGCCAAAGATTTTTAAGGGATTCTGCACTAGGACTCAAAAGATCACATTGCCCTTCTCAGGAGGCTTCTGTCAGCAAATCCAAAGGGATTATGCTAAACAAATTGAATATTAGGTTACGTAGAAAATAAGAATTCGCCAACATAAGACTTTCAAATGAAACATATTGCCAAGCCAACATGAATATTGATTTCATCCCATCATTATACTTGCGCATGCCTTTTATCAAATTGCTTGGGAGGCTGAAAGAGGTGGACCTCTGAGTTTGAGGCCAGCCTGGCCTACAATGTGAGCTCCATTACAGCCAGGGATACACAGAGAAACCCTGTCTTGAAAAACCAAACCAAACTAAAACAAAACAAAAATCTGTGTTCATTAAAACCTAGCTGTCAAGTAGTACATTCATGTCTGAGTCATGAGATAGTATAGATGTGTCCATAAACTTGTATAAGTGATGAAAACTGAGGTTTAGAAAGAATGCTTTGGACTATACAATATTAGAATTGAACTGTACATCAACTAAGAAAACATCAATGCAGATCAAATTACAAAGGAAAGCCATCTAGTAGTACAATCCTGAGGAAATCAAAGGATGAGATGTCCAAGGAAAGAGGCCTGCCTAGACCTCTTCTCAAGAGCAAAGGCAAGTGTTTAGCATAAGCCAAGTGGTAATAGCTGAGCAGCAGCAGCAAAGACTTTCTCTCCTTCTCCCTCTTCCTCCTCCCCTATCCCTCTCCCTCTCCCTCTCCTTCTCCCTCTCCCTCTCCCTCTCCCTCTCCCTCTCCCTCTCCCTCTTGAGCCTCTGCCTCTGCCTCTCCCTCTCCCTCTCCCTCTCCCTCTCCCTCTCCCTCTCGAGCCTCTGCCTCTTCCTCTCCCTCTGCCTCTGCCTCTGTCTCTTCCTCTTCTCCGCCCAGCCTTCCTCTCTCACTCCCCCCACTTTTCTCTGTCAAGTCACCATAGGAACCAAACATACCGGAGAAAAGAGAGGCTTGAGAATATCTGCACAGATAAGGGCGAGGCTGGTATCATCATGTTAGCTTGTATATGGTACAGAAAACTCCACAGTACAAAAAACACAGCCGAATGCATCCGTTCCATCATCAGTTAATAATGGTGGAGCCAGATTGATTATCCCCTCCTAGCCTCTTTATTTTCATTTCCTAACTTCAGCATAGTTCTGATCTGATTTTCTTTTTCTGGTATGAAGTAGGAATGATTAAAAAACAGAACAACAAACAAACAAAAATCCCTGTAACAACTGCCCCCTGTTTCAGTCTTCATGGCACAAATCTCAGCTTCTTCTAGCAGAGTACAATGATGAACCCCTTCTCTAGTTGAGGAGAATTCACCCCCCACACACATCTAAGGGACAAATAAACTCTTCCGATCTAAACAGAACAACTAAAATTAAACTTAATAGTGAAAATTGTCAGGGTTTTTGAAATCACTTCAAATGAGATTCTAATTTCGTTGTGCTAGGTAGGAAGGATGAAGGAAGCCTAGGGTTGATAATGCATACCTTGACACAAAGAGAACATACCTTGCCTAAAAATAAACCATGCAAAGAATTAAATTTTAAAAAGAGAACTATTAGACTTATGATGAACTGTAAGCACTTGGACTCAATGACACCCAATACCTGCTACACTTGGCTTTCAGTTCTTCAAGCAGTCAACTCTTGTTCTTACTTTCTCGACTGGATTTGAACAAAATTAGAAATATTCTGGCTAGTTAAAACTATTATTCTGAGTACAGATCAGATCATCTTTAGGACCAATTGTTATGACAGCATTGCCATCACTCTCAACTTGACTAAATTTGAAAAATGTATAGTTTCCAAACTCCTCTTTGTCCAGAACTTAGTTTGGAAAATGTGTGGTTCTTTTGTTTCTCTGCCCTTGGGAGACAGACATAAATCCACACAGCTGGCAGATTTATAATGGAGGACGGTAGGGTCTGTCCTCTCATTCCTTTGAAATGTAATCATGAAGGAAGATAAGTACACATCTTCCAGTAATTTGGAAAGTGACAAACAGGAGAGGCACACAACCTAATCATACTGAACAACCTAATGAACTAATGTCTTCCGGTACTTCTCCAGGAGTTCAACCCAGAGCTGGAAACCTGCTGGCCTTTTGTGTCAGCACAGATGAGTTCAATCTCTCTTCTTCTTTCTAGTAGTTTTTTTTTTTTTTTAAATCTATTTTCCCTGCCTGTATCACTCAACCTGGCCCTGGAACAATGTCACTTTTTCTTGCCTACATTTGATTTTTTTTCTTTGTATAGGCAGACATTAGTCATTATTTAAGCCAACTGAGTAAAATTTTTGGCTGCAACTTAAAATACCTTCAGGTATAGACATTGTCACTATACTTTTTAGACACAGTATCACTATTCGGCCCCGGCTGTCCTCGTACTCACTATATAGGCAAATTCAGCTTCAAACTCATAGGGCTCCACCTGCTTCTGCTTCCTATGTGCCAGAATCAGAGCTTTGAACCCCTGTGTCAGGCCTAATAAACTCTTAAAGACTTGTGCTTAACTCTGCTGTTTTGTCATGACAACACTTTGGAGTAGCTTTATACCACAGTCATAGTTCATTACCTATTTATTCTCAGTACTTCCCTTTATCAGAGCCATATGCCACTCATTTTCCCTAACTATAGTTTTGCTAGTGCATTTAATTAATTTGATGTACGTGTTTGCCTCTTAACTCCTAAAACAGGGGAAAAAAGATGAGGGAAGGAGGGTATACAGGAAGAAGAGAAAGATGAAAAGAAAAGGAGGTGAATGGAGAAATAGAATATCAGGAAGAACAGAAGAAGGAAGGAAGAGGGGAAGACAATCAGAAAAGAAAATGGAGAAAATGAAAGACAAGAGGAATAAAAGCAAAGAAGAGGACACACAAGAAAGAAAATAAGGAGAAAACGGAGGATTCAGCAGTCAAGTCAAAACAGTAGGATGGAAAGAGAGAAAACCAACCTGGAAGGTCTCAATGCAGCAGCAGAATGGGCTCCATGGAGTCCTTTTGTTGTTTTCTGATAGTAGTTTTAATTCTTCGAAAGTTTGATACTTGTGTATAATGTATATTTTCATATCTATTTACTACTGCCTCTTCTCAATCCCACAGCTCTGTCTTCTACCTAGTCTCCCTCCAAATACTGTTTCAATTTTTAAAGCATAAGTAAATTTACATATATGTGTGAAAATTATCCACCTCAAAATCCCAGTGTTTTTATTTGTTTTTTTGCTAAACCATTTAGTATTTTAAATAAGTTTGTATTATCACATCATGAGTCATATTAGAAAAAACTGAAAACGGAACAGTTAAATAGGTATTTCAGTAAAAATTTAAGCTTCTGTTATTTGCAGATTGCTCATCCTTCATATTAGTATATAATTGTAAATTTGTAATTTCTAAATCCTATAGTATTTTATAATTAATAATAATCCCAAGTCTAGATTGTACTGTCCATAAGTACATGACTGTTAGCTGGCTCATGAGCACTAATGGACAAAGTACTGACTCTCCCTCAACACCATTAGCATCCAATCACTCCTCCCAGAGTAGAAGGCTGTCAAGGCCCTACCTCTTCCTTGATGGAATTATGACTAGATTTATCTTGTGGAGATCTCATACAAGAAACCACAGATGTTGTGAGGTGGTGTGTACAGCAGTCATGTCATGTCCAGAATTCAGAATTTCACAGTTCTCTTCCCCATCCACAAACTCTTACTTTACTTTCTGTCCCCTCTTACACAAAATTACTATGCCATAGATAGATACAGCTGGACCATTCAAGCATATTTTCCTTATACTATTTTTATATATTATTAGACTTATGAATACTATTTCACAAGTTTCAGTGTTATTGATGCCCAGCACATTAACTAGTTTTGAGTCTCTGCATTAATCAATTCTCAAAGAAAAGAGGAGTCTTCCATGTTAAAATTAATAACATTCATATATATGGTAAGTCATAAACACAATACTGTCTCTAAAGTGGCTATAAACATTCACCAAATGAGATAAAAATCAAAGTCTTCTGAGCTGTACCTCTGTAAATGAGTATCAATGCCCAAGAGAATGATCCAAACCAACTGATATCTGAACTGTGAATGAACCCCCATCTTTGTGTCCTGGCTGTGGTCTTGTCAGTGCTCCACCTCCTCCCAGACATGATCTTCTGGATGTTCCTATCTGAACCTTGGTTTCCCTCCTTCACAGATAATTCCCATTTGGTCATACATTTGAGTCTTGTCATGTGAAAAAAGCCTTATTTCCCACCCTCTGCCTTTTCTTTCTTGGAGATACTTACACTGTCATTCAATCATTTGAACAAGAGAACATATGTTTGTACCTGTTGTGTTTTCTGTTGATATTTAAGGAAAACTTAGTTTTTCTATTAATACGAAACGTTGAAAGAGACATTCAATTACCAAAATATCCGTGTATCACCACAAACAAACCACTTTAGAAAAAATCCTAAAAGAATGCATGTTTTAAAACATTGATTTACAGAATGGAGCCCATCTGTGGATATCAGATCTATCTCTTGCCATTTTTTTTCAGTATTATACATTCAGTATCATACATTATATGATAGGATTGTTATATCAGACTTTTTTTTTTCTGTGATGCTGTATCATCTGGAATATTCTGAGTGTATCACTAAGTTCTGAAGCCACTGAATGTAAAGGTGGGCATGAGGCAGGAAAGAGAACAGAAGAGAAGGGCAACTCTGGGGGTCATAGTGCCAGGACATGGAATGGCACTCAGTACAGATTTCATGATGGGACACAATGCTAAGGATGATGGAAAAGAGAAAGAGCAGGGTCTTGAACACAAAGTCAGAGATTCAATTCATTTCTAGAAGAAATAATTGAGGTAAATAAAAATGGTTTCTTTTTAGAAAATGTTTTCATATACACCATAGTTTACATTGCTTCAAAGATTTTGTTATATAATGGTAGGGTATAGACAACAGAGCTGGTCTTTCTGCCCTGGAGGAACTTTCCCAGGAAGGGAGACATTACAATGGAAAAAAGTACAAGTAGATGTTATTCTCTGCATTAGCCTCTGATTTGAAAAGAAAATGGAAATTAAGGAGAATGGAATGGGGTTGTTGGTCTGCCATTTCTTATAGCCAGAACAGTGAAAGAAGAAAAGAAAGGATAAAGTTAAATGGGTACTAAAAGTCTTTCCTGGGACTCAAACTTGTAACCCATGGAGGAGAGAGGAGGAGGAGGTAAAAGTGGTGAAAGATAGCCTATAGATCTAACTGTGATGGAGAGAAGGGGAAACTGATGGTGCCTCATGCATATGGGGACCTTGATATGTCCCAGCACAAGATACTATGATAATCTTAGAATATTCTGCATCGGAACTGCTTTCATTAGGTAAACTTTTGAGCAAGCAATGCAATGCCCTCTCACGACTTGGTTTATAAGGCTGTGGGACATGGAAGAAGAGCAAATAGAATCAGTCTGAGAGCCATGGGTACTGAGATGAGAATTAAAAAAAAAAACGATTAACCCAGCCTTTGGACAAAGACTGCATAATCTGAGACAATGCAATTCCTTGATGGACTGGCTCATACATACTATTACCAACATGTGGTTGTACTACCTGGGTACCACTGGATATTAGAGAGTAGAGGACAGAAGCGGTTCTGAACCAGAGGTTTAGAAGACAGACCGAACTGTGCTCACAGGAAAGTCTAAAAAGGTTTATTAAGCAAGGGACTCAGAGCTAGTAAGATGCTCCCATGGCTTTGCTGTGCTCCATGATGGGATATTATCTATTCAACACAGAAGAGGCATTAATATAACTGAATGGCTTAAGCCAGTATGTCAGTTAAGGTTTATAAAGTGTTAAAACAATCTAGAGAGAATAAGAGAAGATCAGAGCTGAACAAAAAATCTGCCAAGGCCACCTGAAGGCAAATACAGCAAAATCATGTTGCTGAGGAAGGGGGGGAAACAGAAACCAAAATCCCATGCTAGTAAATGTCTAGAAGGTTTTAAAGGGGCAACAGTTCACAGAAGACATAAAAGATAAAACAGTGCAGATGAGAGACATCTGCTCTAGGGGTGGATTGTTATCTTTCAAAATTTATAGTGTACATTTCTCCCCTGCAAGGCAATATATTTGGGGCAGACATTCTTCATCCAGCTTGTGGCTCTTTGAGCAACCAGGTGTGACTGATGGAAAGGCAAAGGGTATGATACTATCAGAACTTAGGAGCCAACTTCATCATCAGGCAAGGCAGACAAGAGTGTGGCAAGTGCTCCCACTTAGCCCTGAGCCAGGCTGAACAGCACAAGCTGTCCTCATCAAGACCATGACAGGCAGGAAGGGAAGTATGGTTCATGTGAAATGACCATAGATTGTGAAAGGCTAGCTGGGGTACTGCTCCTATCCACGTTACAGTATACAATACTAATCTTTTGATGAAACAACACAAGCGATGAGGTCTTTCATACTGTACTAGATCTTGCTAATGTTTTGTTTTAACCTTCTTCTTAGCCATTCCAGACCAATTAGCATTTGTTTGCAGCAGACATTAGTGGGCTTTCAGAGATCCTGTCTATGAAAAGTTTCATAATGCTAACTCCTGTGTTTTCCCCATAGAGGCAGGGGGAGGGGGAGGGAATAGGGAGGTTCCAGAGGGGAGATCTGGAAAGGGGGAAACATTTGAAATGTAAATAAAGTGTTAAAAAAAAATAAAAAGAAAGAAAAAAAGCATTGAGAAGAGCAGTTCTCAACCTGTGGGTCATGACCCCCTTTGTGGGTTGAATAACCATTTCACAGGAGCTGAATATCAGATATCCTGCATATCTGATGAGATGTTTACATTACAATATATATAACAATAGCAAAATTGAAGTTATGAAGGAGCAACAAAAATAAGTTAATGGGTGGAGGTCACCACAACATGAGGAACTGTATTAAAGGATCTCAGTGTTAGGAGGGTTGAGAACCATTGATGTAGAACAATGAAAACATTAGTTAAAGAATTTGAATAAAGACATGCAGCATGAACGGGAAAGAGAACTTCGTGGGTTAAAAGGTTTTAGATGAAAATCTAGTACCGGTGCTGGGCTATGACCTTGTTAATTTCAGCCAGGGATAGACCTTTAAAGACCTGCAAACCATAAAATCTACTGCTTCTGTATGTGTTAGCTTTAGGCACTGAGAAATCAGACTGGGAGTGAGCTGAAAGCTTCCCTCTCCTAAAAGATTTTCATAATGTTAAAAGGCATTGTTTGGGATGGTGGTAGGGAATTATCATCAATAATCTAGCTTAATTATGAATCCTACATATTACACTACCAACAGGCCATTTGCTGGTGAAGTAGTGGCACAATTTATATGGGCACAACCCCCTGATTTCTAATTAGATTAAAGTTCTGTTCCAGAGGAAGGAACTCAGAGGTGATGCTATAAGCCACAGGTAAATGCCAAATCAGGGAAACTCTTGGTCCCAGCAGAGAAGCAACTTCTACTGTCTTGTTAAATTGATATGACATACCTGTCAGATTACCCTCTAAACATTTGTGTTTATGTCCATTGATTATTGGTGCTGTCACACCAGTTGGTACTGAACAGAACTTCTGGTCTGCACAATGTAACATATTGCAGAGATTCACAACCAGCCAAGCTGCTGATAAGTGACTGTTGCTGTGGCATAGTGGTTCAGCAATCAGCCATAGATAGAGGAAAATAATCATGTCTCTATACCACCTTCTTTAAGGCTCTGGGAATACCATGGAAAGTAGGTGAAGATAATATTAATGGTCAGGGGAAGGGATAGAGTGCTATGTAGCAACTTCCTCTGGATTAAAAACATCCCCTCCCAAGAGTGAGGAAAGAGTCTTGTGATAATCAGAGAATCAACAAAGCTTGCAAGGCTCAAAATATTATTAGATTTACAAGGCTCCTTCCCAAGGTGACAAAAGCAGTAAGCAATTAATTGCTGGGGAAGAAGAGACTCTATCTTATTGCAAGTTGTTTAGGTTTCATGAGACATCATCAATGCTGGAGTGGACTTTTGGTGCTATAACTGCTTTTGAGTCACCCATGTTCCTGTAAGATCACCTACATCTCTATGAGGAATTCTATCTAATAAGCTCACTGATCCATGGAGCTAGATGGGCAGACTTGCTATCTAGGCTGTCATGGGTCTTATCACCTATCTGAGGTGAATAGACCTTTGCTTGCACTTCTTTGAGGAAAGCCACATACACTGTTATATAGTTCAAATTGATATTCCTTACAGTAAAAGAGTTTACTTTTTTTCAATAAATGTATGATTTTCAAACTAAAAATCTGAGACCTTTCTGTGAGTTTAAGGACTTTTATATAACTGTCTAAACTTCTTTATTTCAACAGGATGGAGAGTCTACACACACACACATATATTGAATTATTTCTTAATGTTTATGTTTTCTTCTCCTTTGTCTTATATATAGAGTCCTTAAAAGTAAGTCCTTTCTCTACTTACTAGTCACCCCTACCTCTTCATATCTCTTATAGCATCCTGTAGTAGTGCCCTATGCCTACTTTGCTCATTGACACCCAAAACTGGCTGCATGTTGTGCTTGAAGTGAGACTTCTACCTTTTCACCCAAATCTCAAACTTTCAAAAGAGGTCCATGTCTAACCTCATCGCAGTAAAGAAAGCAGGCCTGCCTTACATAGTCTACCACATTTAAGACAGGTAGAGCCAATCAAAAGCTTATAGAATACTGATTATACTAACTAGAGCAAGAATAAGGTGAACAAAAATCCTCTACACACAAAACTAGAAGTAAAGGAAAAGCAAACTCCATCACGTCAGCAGAAGAAACCAAAGACTGCAGAGACACATCAGTGACACCAGTTAGAAAGACAAACTCAGTGGAGATCTGGCTGTGACTGAATTAATTAACTTCTCATCTTTTTTCCAAAAGAAGTCTAAATCAGGACTACCCCTCCTCTACTTTACTATATGAAACAGAAGCAACAGTAGCAGTCCATGGGCCAAGGTTAAGATACAGAGACTGGAGTGAAGAGGATCTACCTCCATATCCAACAAAATATGAAGTGTAGCTAATTGTTCCTCCATATTTCTCCATTTCTGCCTATAGTCCTTAAAACAGCACTGTAATGGATACATACTGAAAAGAAACATGGATCTAAGCTAAGATTATGGATCCATGAATTACATTATGTTATGTCCTTTTAGACTGAAATGTGTATATTTCTACATGTTGTCATGGCTCATCAAAGATTGTAAGATAGGCAAAACTAAGAAGTAAATAAATGTGAGAAGAGAAGCTCATGGAAAGCTCATTTTATCTTATTTTCCTTTTCTTTTTGGATGAGACACCTTTCAGGCAAAATTAAAATCAACATAGAAGACAAAAGGAAAAAGGAAGCTTTCTAAATTACACAATGCATATGGAAAAAATAAAGCCCTCAGGATCACCCCACACGCCCTTGAAAATTGACATGTCATTTTGGAGTTAGCTTCTTTGTTTAAGCTAGAATTTGCATCTTAGTAGAAGCTCACAGGCATGTAACCTGTGAGGAGATGGTTGCCATGACAACATTAATGAGCCTGTCCTATGACCACAGATATCTTGAAGAGAGAATATGTTTGTGCTCTTACTTATTATTGCATTGGTCCCTGCTCTCTGTATTGGAAGAGCTGGAAAAAAAAAAATCATCCCTAAAAGGAGTGTTTATTAATGATCTTACAGCAAGCCATTTTAAACTTTGAATAAGAAGAGAATTGTACAGCATTAAAAAGCAAAAGGTCTGCTTAAAAACCAATTAGATAAAAGTGTGTTGTTTTGATAATGGGCTACTGCAATGAATCTCCGTGCTGTTTTCTAACAAACAACATGACAATTAGTCTAGCTTGCCCTGAAATGTCTGTATACTCTTCCTCACTGGATGATTTCAAGGCCTTTTCATTTAAAAATTAAATCATAAATCTCCCTATACCTCTTAATAAAATAGTGAATATTTATTCAAAATAATGAATTAATTTATTTTATATTTCTGAATCATAGAAACTCTTTAAATAGAGCATAAATTTCAGCATTAAATTTGAACTAGGAAATGTGAAAATCAGAGAAGGTGGAGTAGGTTTCTTTGAGACACACAGTCAGTAAATCCCACCCATGGCTAAAAGCATGCCTGCATTGAAGTGTATCCCTTTTTATATCGGCCCCACTTGCCACCCCCACTAAGATGCTCACTGATAAGTGAACCCTGCAAAAGTAGGTGTTGCCAAGAGAGGACAAGGATGCCCCTTGTCTCTAGGAGTTTGTAATCCAGTTATCAAATTTGTGATAATTTACAGAAAACCTAAATGAGCTATATGACTCTCCAGATCAGTTTTCTTTTAGTTATTATTTGAAATGCTGCATAACTTTTTATCATTTTACTTTCAAATTTTTGAGCCTACATAAATTATTTTTAAAATTTGATTGATAGTTCTTAATCTCTGTCTCTAGAGCACCTAACCTATGGGTTTCTCATCAATGAATTCTACAAGTCATGAGTCAAACATGTTAATTTCTGTACTGAATATGTAAAGATTTTTTTTGAGATTCTTCCCTAAATAGTATAGTATACCAGCTACTTAATAGGTTATATATATTTTATTTGATGCTATAATCAACTCATTATTTGGAGTATATGGAAAGACTGTGTGGTTTTATGTAACTACTATACCACTTTGCATAAAGGATTTGAGCATGTGCAAATTTTGGCTTCCCTCAAGCATCCTAACACCAATAATTGCCCCATGGATTCTAGGAACAGCTATACATTTCTGTATACTTCTCTTGGTATGAAAAACTACATAAAAGAAAAATTTGGCTCTTTAGGCATTTATTTCTCAAAGGAAACTACTTATTTAATAAGGAAGAAGCCATTCTAAGCAGTAGTATGAAAATTTTCATCCTGCTTTTATAAATTTCATCTTTCTCAACTATCTACTGTAACACAGTAAGTGGCCCAGGTTTGAATTTATCACTCATGCCTTCCACAACACAAACACTTGAACATTTCTTTTCTTTCAGGATCTTTCTTGGTCCAGTATAGCCAAGTCCTCCACACATGTCCAAGAGAGAAAAATAGGTCATTTCACATTGGACTCTATAATTGTGGTTCATTTAATTTTGATTCTTTCTCTGCTCTTAGAAGCCTTTTTCATTTTTTTATAAAAGGCTTAAATCATTTTGCTTTATATCCAGTTAATATGCTGTGGATATAAAATAACCACTATTGACTACAACCTACACAGAAATGGAAAGCTACACATGCATACACACACATACATACATACACACACACACACCAAACAAGCAGCATTAGAATTTAATATTTAATCTATGGATAATCAGATTAGTCTTTTTCCACACTGGCCCTCTGAATAACTTATGCACTCATTTAAAGCTCTTTTTGATTGTTTTTCAGCTCTAGTATATTCAAGTGGGTGAAAATTTTACTTTACATAACCTCAAATTACTAATGCTCTATGATGTCCATAGGATCCTGAATATTTTTCTAGGGATCAGAAACAAAAATAAGAATTAAGCATGAAGCTTTGGAGATACAGGGAAGGCCAACGACCCAAATACAGGAGCAGCCTGTATAGAACAGAAGAGACAAAGAAACAACTTCCCTCCTACAGGCACTAGAAAGAGACACAGTCCTTCTGGCACCTCTATTTTAGCCAGTGAGATGATTTTGAGGTCTTGGCTCACAAAACTGTATGATGACAAGCTAACTTAAGACACTGGGTTCGTGATGATTTGAACCAGCAGCCACTGAATAATACACCCAGCATGAGCTTCATGCAGGCAAGAATGCTATATGTTCTGTTTTACCACCTAAAACAGCACAGTATATTTACTCTTTGGTATTTGAGCTAGATTGATGCTAAATACTCCAGATGTATTGTACTCCAAAATCCTGTAGGGGTTCAATTGCCTTTTAAAATTAATATGATATTTGTATATAATTCAAGCACCTCTTGCCTTTACTTCGTATCTTTTCGTTAGTATATATAATATGCAATACAGAGTAAATAGTAGTTATATGTTATGGCTTAACAGGTTAAATAGTAGTTATATGTTATGGCTTAGTGAATGATGATGAAGATAAAAAAGGATTCTCTGTATCCCTGGCACAGTTTTATTTCCTTGAGTATTTTCAATCAATGGCTAATTGAATATACAGGTTACAATTCGTGGATATTGAGCTGAGATGGCATTTGGTACATGAGAAGTTTTTAATTTCAAGAAAGAAATCCTGGAAAAATAGTAAGTGACAAAGGTCCAGGATATCTGCTGCAAGTTTCTTCTAGACAGTACATGAAAGCTATGCTCATGAAATCTGGACATGATTGTCTAAAGACCTCCACAAAGACAACACCATCAACATACCAATATTGACGGGAGAATCTCACAAAGCCCCACTCCTAGATAAGGAGCTACTTACCATTAACAGCCACTGAGAGTGAGAGAGAATCCGTCTTCCCCCAGAGACTAGCCCCTCACAGATTATCCAATCCTCAGTCATCAGCCCTGACCACATATACATGTAAACAACACTCAGTGAACTCAGAAGGCTGTTGGTTGTATATGTGTGTTCATGTAACACAATAGGAGTTCATAAATGCTGATGTACCCATCAGAAGAGAAGTTAGAGTTGGGGTAGGAACAAGGTAAATACAGTGTGCATGTATTAAACTCTTTAAAATGAATATGCAATAAGTTCATATTGTGTGGATGAATGGATGGATGAGTGGATACATGAATGGGTGTAGTGGCAAACCGACAACCCATTTCCTCCTACTTCTGATGTCATGTTTTAAGGCAGTCTACATTTGAACTAATGCCTATTGAAAGAATGGTTCTGCACATTCATTGCTTTGGTTATTCAGGTATCATGCATATGTGCAATCTCACTTATTCATTCAGCACAGCGAGTATTAATATACAAGCTGCATTTCTGCAGAAGCAAATTATTGCATAACTTAACCAGGTGGACTTGGCTAGTATTATAGATATTCCGTTAAGTTAGTAATTAAAAGTAATCAAATTTGGAAGCTGGAGATATTGTTCAGCAGTTAAGAGCACTTGCTTTTTTGCAGAGGACCCAGGTTTAATTCATAGCATCCAGATGGTAATTCACAACTCTCCATAACTCCAGTTCTAGAGAATTTGATGCCCTCTTCTGACTTCCATGGCCACCAAGCATGCTTGTGTTCTGCTGACATATTTGTGAACAAAACATACAGATATATATATAGATATAGATATATCGTTAAAACTCAAATTTATCTCTAAATTTATGATGTCTTTAAAACCAAAGTTAATTAAATTATAATCAAGCCCAACTCACGAATTTTGCCTCTAAAAATGCAAGGAAAGCTATTTATTTAATCAGCTTACAACAAAGGCGTTCATGTCTAAGACATCAGAGTTTATGTACCTATATGAATAAGTGAAATAACACTTTGAATACTCTAGTGATTTGAGTGTCTCAAAGCATAGCAATTAGGCAGCTTGCCTAATTGGGTTCCCCATTAGCACTCCATGTGTAAATTAATGGACTTAGCATGCCCTTCATCTCAGAGGTCAGCTCCTACACACTGTAAGCATAATCTTCCAGAGACTTCATGTTCCACATAACAGTTGCAGGATCTATCCTATCATTCTTTAGTATTTCCTCCCACACACAAGTACCTCATTGTTTGCTGAGGCTATGCACCCTTTCCATACTCCTGTCTTTGCTGGGGTTATTCTATGTACTCAAAACACACAATCATCTCTGCCGTCAAGTTCTTTGTCAGATTGAAATAGTACTGTAAATAATATTAGAAATCAGTTAGTAGAATTAGAGAGAAAATACCTTCCATTCTGCTGTGCAACATAGCTGTAGCTGATGATGACTGGCAGCTGTATCTACTTTTAGTCTCAGTGTGAACACTTTCAGCCCCAAGCCCAATGGAGACCTACTTAGGTTCTCTGTATTTTCTCACTCACCAAATATCCCAATAAGTGCTTCCCTTAAGAGAATGAACAAATGAAACAGGCTCATGGCCCACAGGGGCTTCATGGAGAAAAGAAATCAAAACACCTTGAAGAATCAAAGAAATTTTAAAATTTTGGGAAAGGACATTAAAACACCCCAAAGTAAATAGATTTCTATCAATTGTAGGATATTCGTTCACCATTTAAAATATTAATCTTTTAAACTGAAATAAAGGAACTACATAAGATATAATTGATTCTTTAAGTAAGATTATATACACAAATGTGTTTTTAAGAGAATTAAATAATGTTTTCAATTTCCTCAAAAATTCAATATTATATGCATAAATAGTAAATGTATTTATCAGGTTTCTCTAGAGAACCAGAACTTATGGAACCAATAATGTGTGTGTGTATTTGTGCGTGTGAGAGAGAGGGGGAGGGGGAATTCATAAGAATGGTTTACAGGCTGTGGTCCAGCTAGTCCAACAATGGATATCTACCAATGAAGAATCCAAGAACACAATAGTTGTTCAGGCCACAAGGCTGGATGTCTCAGCTGGTCTTTAGTATATATCAGAATTCTGAAGAAATAGGCTTTAATGCCAGTGAATGGATGAATATGCTAGTGAGAGCAAGACCAAGCAGGCAAGGAGAGAGCAGGCTTCCTTCTTCCATGCCCTCTATATAGGCTGCTAGCAGAAGGTGTGGGCCAAATTAAAGGTGGGTCTTCTCACCTCAAAGATGTGGATTAGAAGTGGGTCTTCCCAATCTGTAGGTTGCCGTTTTGTCCTATTTACAGTGTCCTTTGCCTTACAGAAGCTTTGTAATTTTATGAGGTCCCATCTGTCAATTCTTGATCTTAGAGCACAAGCCATTAGTGTTCTGTTCAAGAACTTTTCCCTTGTGCCCAAGTGTTTGAGACTCTTCCCTACTTTCTCTTCTATTAGATTCAGTGTATCTGGTTTTATGTGAAGGTCCTTGATCCACTTGGACTTGAGCTTTGTACAGGGAGATAGGAATGGATCAATTCTCAATCTTCTACATGTAGACCGCCAGTTGACCCAGCACCATTTGTTGAAGATGCTGTCTTTTTTCCACTGTATGATTTTAGTTCCTTTGTCAAAGATCAAGTGACCATAAGTGGGTGGGTTCATTTCTGGGTCTTCGATTCTATTCCATTGATCTACCTGCCTGTCACTGGACCAATACCATGCAGTTTTTATCACTACTGCTTTGTAGTACAGCTTGAAGTCATCCGATAGAGGGCTAATATCCAATGTATACAAAGAACTCAAGAAGCTAGACTCCAGAGATGCAAATAACCCTATCAAAAAATGGGGAAAAGAGCTAAACAGAGAATTCTCAACTGAGGAAACTCGAATGGCCGAGAAGCACCTAAAGAAATGTTCAATATCCTTAGTCACCAGGGAAATGCAAATCAAAACAACTCTGAGAGTTCACCTCACACCAGTCAGAATGGCTAAGATCAAAAACTCAGGTGACAGCAGATGTTGGCGAGGATATGGAGAAAGAGGAACACTCCTCCATTGCTGGTGGGAATGCAAGATGATACAACCTCTCTGGAAATCAGTTTGGCGGACCCTCAAAAAAATGAACATAATATTAAATGAGGACCCAGCTATTCCACTCCTGGGCATATACCCAGAAGATTGTCCAACATGTAATAAAGACACATTTTCCACTATGTTCATAGCAGCCTTATTTATAATAGCCAGAAGCTGGAAACAACCCAGATGTCCCTCCACAGAGGAATGGATACAGAAAATGTGGTACATTTTCACAATGGAATACTACTCAGCTATTAAAAACAATGACTTCATGAAATTCGCAGACAAATGGATGGATCTTGAAAATATCATCCTGAGCGAGGTGACACAGTCACAAAAGAACGGACATGGTATGTATTCACTGTTAAGTGGTTATTAGCCCAAAAGTTTGAAATACCCAAGGGTCACTTCACAGCAACAGTAAGGCTGAGTGTGGAGTTCCCAGATGGAGGACTTGGAGAAAGGACTGAAGGAGCTGAAGGAGTTTGCATTCCCAGGGAGGCAGCAACAGTGGCAACTGGCCTGACCCCCCCCAACCCCCCCGATACTCCTGGAGACTGATCCACCATCCAAAGAATACACATGGAGGGACCCATGGTGCTGGCCACAAATGTGGCAGAGGAGGGTCTTGTTATCCATCAGGGGGAGGAGAGGCCCTTGGGCCTGAGAGTATTAGATGCCCCAGTATAGGAGAATGCCTAGGAGGGAAGACAAGAGTGAGTGGGTGGGTGGGTGGGTAGGAGAATATCCCCATAGTGGCAGGGGGAGGGTGGAGGGAATGGGGAGGTTCCAAAGGGGAGATCTGGAAAGGTGGAAACATTTGAAATGTAAATAAAATATGAAAATTTTAAAAAATAAAAATTAAAAAAAAAAGAAGTGAGTCTTGCTACTTCAAGTGATTTAATTAAGAAATAAAAAAATTCTTACAGAGGTGCCCAGCGATTTGGGTTTTAGTTAATTCCAGATGCAGGACAGCTGACCACTAATATCCATCACAGTAAATTACTACAATGTTTTTCAGTAATAATAAGAGAAATGATTATTAAATTGAGTTAAGACAAACTAATGCCATAGACATTCAGTCTTAACCCTAACTCTGACCCTCTAAAGGTATGACCCTATAGCTCCAGTTAGAAGCTTTTCCAGTAACAACTTCTAGCTCATTCTCACCCATGAAATTTTAAGAAAAAGTTCAGCTACGGAAGAAATATCAGAAATTAAACACTAGGTACTTCTTAATTTTTCTATTTTACCTCATTTCTAAATGAACTATTTAATTTTTTTCACAGAATTATCTGAGAACACAAAGAGGAAGCACATTCATCCATTCACTCAATAAACATTTCCCAAATCTCCATTGTTTATCTGGACTTTAGTTTTTAAACACATTGATATTTTAGTTGAAACATAATTACATTTTACATTTCCCCTTTTTCCTTCCAACTCTTCAAATATCCCCTCCCTATTACTCCCTCTCAAATTTATGGCTTCTTTTCCTTGAGCTGTTTTTGATATACTTATGTATAAATGTACAAATATATAAACACAGCCTGCTGAATTTGCTTAATGTTGCTTGTATATGCATGATTTCAGGTCTAGCCATGATGTGGATAACAAGTTATAGGGCTCATCTCTGGGAATGACTCATTCTCCTCTCTGAGCAGTCCCTTGTTGCCTGTAGTTTCCCCCACCCCCACCCCCGTAGGTATAGGAACTCATGAAATTTCCCTCTTCTGTTGGTATTGTCACTGTTTAAGTCTTGTTTAGGCAGCCCTACTGTTGAGGCATCATGGATGTTGCTCCCAGGTCATTTCCAGGAGACATGGTCTCAGAGAAGACCTTGTGCTTGGGATCTTTTAACCTTTTCTGCCCCCTCCTCCATGATGTTCTCTGAGGCTTATATTCAATAGTTCTATTGCAAAATGGTGCAGCTACTCTGGAAACAAGTCTGGAGAATTAAAAAAAAAAAAAACTAAAAGTAATACCACATGTCCCAAATATACCACAACATGTCGTATTATTTTTATGCACCTAAAATTGTATATAACACACACACACACACACACACACACACACACACTCACATGCACACCCACACGCACACACACACATTAAGGGTTCTTAAATGCTTTAACCTGCCTTCTAGCCCAGAGGTAGTGGAAAAGAAAGGTTAATAGATTACAAGGGAAGTGGACATATTTAGAAATTATTCTTTGGAGCAAATCCAATCTGTGTTGTCAGGAAATCATTAGGTCAGTTCACAGAAATCAGCAGCGGCAGCTTGATCCAGTCACAAACACTTCACAAATATACCAGCAGTCCAGCTCAGTAGTGTCAGGATAGCAAACATGAATCAGCAGTGGTGGCATGACCCAGCAGAAATTGCCAGGCCTACAGGAGCAGGATGCCAGAAGTTCTCTGTGATGCTTCTCTCAATGAAGTAAAGATCGATGAAGCCAAAGATGTGAGAACAAGAAGCATTGCAAAGCCAGCTATGCAAATCTGTTGTCACTGTCCACTGGGTACTATTTATACTCCCTCCAAACATCCTGTATCCTCACATAGGCCTTGCCTCACCATGTGAGTCTATCTTAGCAAAACTGACATCACTCTGCCAATGGGCCCAAGTCCACAGAAGCAGCAAGAATCCATAGGAACCTCATACAACGTTCTTCGGCAGGCTCCTCTCTATGGCATCACCACAAGCAGAGCTCAGCAACACAATGTAAGGTGAACCAAAACATGTGTGTGGTTAGTGAAGAATCCTTCATCATGCATCCTTTCACGTGCTTGCTTTAGTAAAACATTATTTCAAACATCCTCCCACCTGTGTCCGCTTCAGTGAAACATTTCGTCACGTGTCTGTCTTAGCAGAACATCCTCTCACCTGTGTCCGCTTCAGTGAAACATTCTTTGACATCACTGACTTTCCAAAGAAACCAAAAGTTTCTGCTTCAGCAGAGGAGAGAATATCTCTGCAGACAACTAACTAAAATGGCCTCCTGGCAGAGAAGCTGTACATAGACAGTCTTTAAATTTAAAAGTATCAAATAGGTGTGTACAGAAACACAGGACCAAGAGAATCACATAAACCTACATATGTCAGTCAAGCCATTAAACGAGATCTCAAAGTATATCAAGGATCCCCATGTGTAACTCTCAAGGGCAGAGTGAGTTCTTAACCAGAACCAATGTTAAACAACTCATCTCTTCTTATTCAGATCTTCCCATAAATTCCTAATAGTTATTACATTCTCTTTATATTTTCTGTAAAACTCATTATTTCTTTTGTGACTTTTCTGAGATGCCCATGTCTCAAAGGAGGGAACTGTGTATTCAAATAAATAATGCCTTTGCAGTTCATGAGGCATCAGTCCAAAAAACTAGAGAAGAAGCTACAGTGTGTACTTCATTTCCCAGAAAGCTCAGCATCACAGCAGAGATCATCACAATGCAGTAACTTTAACCCTTCTAAAGTTTGACGAAAGCTAAGAATGAAGCATCACTAAGCTCTGAGAAACCCCTATATCTGGTGAGAAATAATTACCCTGTTGTAAAAGTTAGCATGGACAAGCCAAAATACCTTTCATTTCACAGACAACTGCCTCATGTAAAACAGTGCAGTTCCTCTATTTACTCTGGCAAGACCACATTTCAGTAGAGTAGCATGTAGACCTCCACACTTCACAGTTGAAGGGGTAGAAAAGGAAGAGAAAAGAAAATATTTATAATGAGCCTTACTAGATTGGCACAAGCCTTGATCCCTTCAACAAACTGATGGTGAAGTCTTGCTCTACTTTGCAGAATGGAAACTGAGTCCTGTCTGATTTGTGCAGGTGGCTCCAGATCACCTAGATAAGAAACAGCAAAATAAGGTTTAAAAGCTGGGTTCCTTCCACATTAGAATCTGTGCTGTTTTTACTACCATATAACACATCCTCAAAATCAGCTGACAGGCTCTCTTCTTCCTTAGCCTCTGTGCGGACCTGCTCCTCAGTCAGACTCACTGTACAATCCTCTGATACTGAAGTCACCAAACAATGTTGTAATTATTTACCTGCCTATTATCACCATAAATCTATTCACCTATCATGTTTACAACAAATGTATCAAATTTTTCATATGTCCAATTTGTCCTTGACAAAGCACACAAAGGAATACTTGAGTGTTGAATTATTCATCGGACACAAAACATATGGAACAGTTGAAAATATAAATATAAAACAAGAAGATTGGGAATGGCCATCGCAGACCCATACTCAAACACTCCGGTGAGCGCAGGGTTATTTTGTTTTATTTGGGAGGGGATCCTTAGACAAACTGTGATCAATTTATTGATGCAGAAATTTGTTTAACAATTTCACATTTTTCTAATTCTTGTTTAGGACAACAAGAATGCTTTCATATTAAATATAAGAATGCTCACTGAGCATTTATTGTAGTCCGCATTAAGGAAAAATGAGCAAATAAAAATTAATGTGAATGGAGATAGAAAAATTAAGGAAATAGAAGAAATTCTTTAGGAAAAGGAAAGAAAAACAGTGTCTCTAATGAGATGGTAATTAAACTAGAACATGAGGAAAACAGAAGAAAAGATTCTTTTACAGGCAAGATGTTCATGTAGTACAGAAATTATTAAAATCCATAAAGCTAGTGTACAATATGCAAAATGGGTCTGAAGTATGTCAGACACACAGTGACTTACCTCATGGTAAAGTGATGGATTTTCTTGTGATAGCCATGTGTTCACAAAGCAATCATAAAAGACTGATAAGATCAAATTATTAATACATAAAAAAAGAAGAAAAAACAATTTTCCCCAAAGTGAAAAGGAGATTTCAGAAGACCCACACATCAACCATTCATACACTGAAGTATATACATTTACACCCAAATAATAAGAGCCAATTATGTGCAGGAAGCTGGGAGTCTAGAAAGTTAACGGGAGAAAGCAAAATATTAATCAGAGAACACACAGCATTCATTAGAGTACCAGGCCCTATCAGTAGATATTCAAAACTCATTAAAGAAAAAATGGCACCGCAGTAACACAGTAAAAATAGGAATGAGTGTGTTGGAGAGAGAGGTGGGAGAAAAAACTTAACACCCTCATTTCTATATAAGAAACATATAAAAACAGAATTTTTCCAAGGCCCTCATCCAAAACATCTCAAGACAGACTTTATGAGTTCTATCTAGAGGACAGGTATCAAATATGGTACTTTAGTGACACATACAACCATTTAAACATAAATCAATTAACACTAAATGAATTATTAACTCAAACTGCTTCAGTCCTCAGATTCAAAGGCCACCTGTGTCCTGTGGGTCCTAAATTGAAGAGCAGAGCTCATAGGCAGCCAGATACCCATCAATATAGACAATTCTGTCCAAGCCCTCAAGTAGACGTGTCACACACACCAGTACATAGTTCTTAAAACCTGTAATGGCCTTTCATATATAGTAGATGCTCAGTAAAGAGTCACTAACCACTCGTTTACCTCAGATTTAAAATAAGTAGGAAATAGAAGCGTGGGGCATTTTTTGTAGCAGCTAATATCTGCCACAGAAACTGCCAGTCTAGTTATAATTGAGATCCCTGTTGACACTTATAAGCCTTTTATCCTGCATGCTCAAGTTATGGGTTTTTTTGTGGAATTTACTTATTGTTTATGTGATTTTCTTTTTATGACTAGGAATTTTTGTTATTTTGAAAGCCAATAAAGACTCAGCTACATGCCAATCTTAAACCCTTCTTTGCTGTAGAGTCCAGTGCATGTTTTACCCACAGAATGCCTGGCAGATGTCTGTCTTCTGAGTGGACTTATACCTGCTCAGCTTCCCTGCTCCTTTCCCACTTTACAGAGTGGAGGAAAGTAACTAAACTGGGCACATGGAGTGCTTCAAAAACAATAATGGTCATAATTTTAAACTATTATTGCACCCACGTTGTTTGTAATTTATGAGATTGGAGGCTAGCATGACTCAAAATATGAGAAATCATTATCGGGCTAATATTGAGTTTCTTTTCTTTGCTTATCACATGAAAGTGATGTTTCTGTTAATGTTTGAAATCACTTGTTTGTTTGATTATAATGGAAACATTTGGACCAGATCAATTATTCCTCATCCCACCACCATCTCCTGCTTTTTCCTGCTTCTTCCTAGGACTCAACATTAAATTTGTCTTCATTCTTCCACATCTCTTTGAAGATTCTCTTGAATAAGGAGATGAATAGAGTCATTCCCATACAAAAGAAAATGTCATCCTTTAAAGGATCCATTTAATGATGCACAATAACAAGGAGAAGGGAGATGTTGTCATCATAATATTTAATCTCAAAACTACTATGCTGATGAAGTTACCTATCACTATTACTATTCCACAATTATTCTATTTATGTTCTACATTGATATACCTGCTGTATATCTATGTTGAAATTTCATATTAATATGAGTTTGGTAGCCACGAACATCTATATTTAATTAATATTCTTGCATTTATTATCTTATCTGATTCTCTCAGCACATGCTAAGTTTGGTAAAATAAATATTTCTATCTCAATTTTCCAGAGGTTTAGAGAATTGAGGTTATTTGCACAAAGTCACACAGCTAATAATAGGCCAATATGGAATATAAATTTCTCTGAGGACATCCAGGCAAACTTTCAAATTATTCATTGTCTGTAAATCTGTAGTCATATTGTTGATTGCTGGTTCTATGATTTATTCGAGTATTTGCTGCCAAGCCTGACAACCCTAGTTCAATCCCTGGGACTCATATGGTTGAGAGGGGAGAGAACCAAGTTGTCTTCTGACATCAACATAGGCCCTGTGGTGTGCACATCAAAACACACACACACACACACACACACACACACACCCCACACACTCACACACCACATAAATAATGCAATAAAAAAGTAGAATAAAGACTTTCCATGTCTCTAAGCATTCCTTTTGTTTATAAATCCTAAAAGACTATTAGAACACTAACTTCAAAATGTGGTTTCGACTTTATCTCTAGGTCACCTACTACCCATGGTCTATGGTTTATAAAATAGCCAATAAATGTCAAGGCAGCTTAGGGAAATCTAGCGGCAACTTTCAATGCAGGGATGTAAACACCGTCACAGAAATGTGATGTTGAAGCAGCCTCTACTGTGGAGATGGTTTTGCTAGGAAGCTCTCATTCTAGCCAGGCTAATAAGATCAAAATATTATTGATAAGATAAATTTTTAGGCAACAGAGGTAAGATCATCCAATGACCTGGCACAGAAATACCAGATCCCTATCAGCACACAGAGAAATAGAATTATTCATGAGATTGCCTTTGCAAGCACCCCCTTATTGATTTTTTAAAAACATAAAAGCTGCCTTTTGATTGCCACAAGTAATGCACTAAAATGCTGGGTTGGGGCTGCACCCTGACAAAAGTCCTGTTGCAGTCAGTGGCCTCACAAAGATGGAATGTACCACGCAGTCAGACTCCTACTCACTGCTGGAACAACACAATGTAGAAAGTGTGGAGAGCCCACATTTAAACCCAGAATATTTGCCTCATAGAGAAATTAGAATCAGAAATGTTTCAGTGCTTGTACATGATTGGCTCCAGCTACACAACATGCAGAGGCAGCACAACATACAAAGGTTAAGAATTGGTTGTCTCTCCTTTGTTATCTCCATAACTGTACCTCTACTTTCCCTTGCTGGAGTAGTGAAAGCTTTATTGTTCCAGCTTGGGCAGTTTGAAATCTGACAGATAAAACAGTTTAAGAAAGCAGGTATTAGCACAGATTAATTTTGTCATCTCTAACCCTCCAGGGTAACTTATTTTTCATTATTCTTTTATCTACAAAATATTTTTCTGAAGTTTTAGATGATTGATGAATTAGTGAACTTTCCTTTGTGTCATGAGGAAGATAATTCCCAGGAATTTTCAAGATCTTATGCAGGTCAAAGTTGCTTACTAACTAATCTAAAGTCTTGGGGTCCTGCTTTTCATGGCAAATAATAATAATAATAATAATAATAATAATAATAATAATAATAATAA
>JADRCH010000175.1:11439150-11466828 GCA_019843965.1 Rhynchomys soricoides
AATAATAATAATAATAATAATAATAATAATAATAATAATAATAATAATAATAATAAACAACTCATTTTTAGGAGTTTGGGATTGTTGCCAGCAGCCTGGATTTGAGAAGCAATCTTGAAACTGGCTATTTTATTTCAGTGTTTGTAGCCACTTGAGATTCTGATAAAAGGCCAGATGCCCTAATCATCAGCTTAGCTGACTCTAATTTGGGGTAACTCCTAAGACTACCCCAGTGACATCTTATGATTGGGATTAAATTCTGAGACATTTAATGACCTACTTTTCTCATTTTGAAACTTGGGTCCATGCCACATTTAACCCACACCAAGAATGTCTGCACCACCTCCTAACTTGATTTATTTCTAATCTATGAATTCACTTCCCACTCTGAAAAACACAAATTAGATTTTATATAGGGAGAACAATATTATAATTTAATTTGTGTATCTTTATTTACATACATTTCAGTAGTTAACATTATCTCTTTACAAATAGTATGGCATTCAACATTTATCAAATAAATAAGTACATTGTATATTGATAGAAGCATGAATAACTCTATCTCTACCTCTAGACCTCATTTTCTCATTTAAGTGAAAATCTAGATTGGAAAAGTGCTATAACACAATGGTAAAATGGTGGGTGAAATTAGGGCACAAAACTGCAAACAGAGAGACCCCTTCTGTGCCCATTACTGATTCTCTCTAGGTTCCAAATTATAGCTGCAAACCCATGACCACACAGAACTCTGTGACAAACTCAGTAGATCACAAACCAAAACAAACAGACAAGGATGTGAGAAAGAGATTGGAGGCAGGAGCACTGGGGAGATGGAAGAGGATGGGGTGTGAAGAGTGGTCAGGATGTATAAATGGATCTAAGAGGAAATTTAACATAAAAGATTTTTAAATTTTAAAAAACAAAGTAGAAAAATGGAGAAAGACATTTGATGCTCATCTCTGTCCTACACGCACACACAAACACACACACAAATGAAAGAGAGAGAGAGAGAGAGAGAGAGAGAGAGAGAGAGAGAGAGAGAGAATATCAGCAGTTCTATAAAAGGAACCTGTTGGGTCTCCACAAAGAAAAAAATATCTGGGCTTTTTCAAGAAAGTACCATTAATACTGACCCTTAAGTATATGGCCATCTCTTTGTAACCAAAAATCAAACAATTAAAAAAGAGAAGAGGAAGTGTGTCACATATAATAAAAATAATTTTTAAGAGGAGTACAAAATTTTACCCAAGCAAACAGTTTTAAATGCTACCTTTGTATTAGGTTCTTGGACCAGAAACTTAATACCCCAAACCTCAGTGTTATCATTGGTGAAATATGGGATATAATAGCTGCTTCATTAGTTCCCTCACAGACTATCCTTCTCACAGAAAATAGAGACTGCTGTTAGACCAGAGGAGAACACTCTGTGAATCCCAAAGAACAAAGAAAACCACCCCATAATGACTTTCTTCTCTTCGAGTCTCTGTCATATATTCGGTCATTGACCTCAGTAAGGAAGGAGAGTAGAGGAAAAGAACATTCCATACTCTCCTCCTGTTTATAAAATGAGTGGAGATGGTGGCAGGACAGCAGAGGCAATGACTATTAATTAAACAGAATAACTTTAAAGGGAGAATAGAGTTAACAGCACAGTATTTCTGCAGGATGAGAAAACACCATGTATCCTACTAGCACTCCAGCCAATAATTACCTACATAGTTAGAAACCCTGCCTCAGCTGTACACAGGGAAATTTTCTGATGAGAGAGGACACAGATTTAGAAGCCTCTGTGATCCTTACTATGTGCTCATGGCTAGCAGGATATGACACCTCTGAAATAAAGGTAGGCACGTTTGAATGCTTAGAATAGAGCTCACTTAATACCAAAGTCACTGAAAGCAAAGAGTCTGAAAATATGGTTTATGATGAACATGGCAGTACTGTGAAGTATTTCCAACACTGAACATGAAATAGCAGGTGATACGGGAGCATCTGAGTTTGCAGGCTACAGACTTTCCACAGTGAAGGTGCTCTGGTTTGAATAGCCATTGCATTTTAGTTGACTGGTTTTACATTTTTATGTTTCCTGAAAGTGCTGGGGTTCTTTTAACCACATCAGCACTTCTCAGTTTGCTTCATCTCCATGTTTCATTGCTTCTGAGAAGGGGTTTGGTCCATTCACCAGTAGGGAAATGCTTCTTGATGGTTTCCTGGGTGTTTTTGTATTTATATGGCTTGGTTACCTGTTGTACTAGAGAGTGGGCTGTAATGAGTAAGGAATTCATGGGCACATAACTGCAAAGAAATAGAAATGACCAGAGAGTTCTAGGTAATCATGGGTATGATAAAATAATTGCATCTGTTTTCATCTCATATATATATATGCTCCAGCTTGAAACCGTATGTGTGCTTTTATTTTCATTCGTTTATTCATTTATTCTCTTTACTTCCTGAATGCAGCCCCTCACTCCTCTCCTCACATATCCACCCTCACACCCCCACTTCCCAGTCTCCATTTTTACATTTAGACTTATAATACATTTTGAATAAGTTTTAGTATATGCTGTGATTTTTTTAAGTCAAGTATTATTGACTTTTATGTTTTATTTTCTTGTATTCAGATATCTAGTTGTTCTAGCATCTCTCATTAGAAGGCTACGTTTCTATTGAATTGACTTTGACCATATGTCAAAATTTATTAGATATGTGTACATATATACATAATACATATATATATACATTTATATATGACAATCAATTTTGGGGGTTCTTGCCTGTAAAACATTATTTGATTTGATGTATCTATCTCATAAAATGCAACCTTGTTTTTATTGCTATAAAATAAATGTGATTAAGTATTCAATGTTCCCTTTTTCAAGGTAAAATTATTTTAGATTTTTAAAAATTGCCATATGAATTTTAAGGTTATATTACTGAAGAAAATAAATGGAGAAAGAGAGAGGAAGGAAAGAGGGAATGGTAGGAAGGAGCAAGGGAAAGAAAGAGGGAGGGAGGGGAGGAAGGAGGGACGGAGGGATGAAGGGAGAGAGGGATCAGTTTGTCTAGGGATTGATTGACGTGAATCCATACATTAATTTGGGGCAAATTGAAATCTCAACAATATTGACTTTTTCAACTGATTACTCTCATTATGGCAGTCTATAATTTCCTTTATCAATATTTGGGAGTTTACAATATACAGATACTGCATATCTTTTCTTAGATTTATTATGAAGTATTTTAGATTATAATTATATTTTAAATGGTACCTCAGTTTCATTTCTTAATGTCTGATGTTGATTACAGTGATTTAATTGATTTTAGGTATTGATTATGTACCTGAAATCATGCTAAAATCACTAATTCTGGTAGCATTTATTTGCCTTCATATCATCTTTGTAGATGGTCATATCAGTTTTGATTAATTTCTCTTGTCTCTTTCCAGTATATATGTTGTTTATTTTTTTTTCCCTCAACTATAAAATACATAGAACTGTCAATCAAATGAAGAACAAGTCTAATAAAAATGGTGAGGATGGAAAGATAAATCAGCAGTTAAGAGCAATTACTACTCTTACAAAAGTCTGCTTTGCTTCTCAGTATGCACATAGGTGCTCACAACTACTTCAATTTAATCCCCTTTTCTTAGTTCCTCAGAGTCATGCATGGCTGTTATGCACTCATATGTAACACACAATATTAAAGGCCAAATTATTGTGGGAGAGGACTTTTATATTATATGCACAGTAAAATAAAGGTACCAATATATAACATTGAAAAATAAAGGAAAGGTATTATGTTTGAAAATATTGAGTATGAAATTCATGTTATAATGATAGTATTCTTGTTCTAAAATATAGATAGTTCCAATATCTATAATAGAATAAAGCAGGGAATAAATAATTATCCAAAAAGTGCTTATGAGATTATAGGATTAAAAAACACTTAAATGATACCCTGTTCCTTGTAATACACAAAGAATGAAGCAAGTGTGTCCATCCCCCTGTCCTTTATTCTAATAATAGACATTATATAAATATGTCTGTTACTTTAACAAAGTAACTCATTAAAGATGAGCATATTTATCCTGCCAAAATCAACAATGATACTCTGGACTGTTAATTTTTCACTTTTAAAATTATTTCTATTAGCAGTAGTATCGGTTGTTATAACTTTAGCCATCAGGGGGAGGAGAGGCCCTTGGGCTTGAGGGTGTTAGATCCCCCAGTATAGGAGAATGCCAAGGAGGGAAGAGGAGAGTGGGTGGGTGGAGGAATACCCCCATAGGGGCAGGGGGAGGGAGGAGGGAATAGGGAGGTTCCAAAGGGGAGATCTGGAAAGAGGGAAACGTTTGAAATGTAAATAAAGTATCAAAAAAAAGTTAATTCAAAAAAAACCTCTGCTGTAAACTCAGGAATGCTTTATCATTGATGAGAGAAAATTTATATAATCCTGTTTTGTTGAAAGAAACAGAAAAGAAGGGGAAGGAAAAGAGGAGGAAGAGTAGAGAAGGGAGGGATTCACATGAAACCCTAAAGTGAACCCAGGAGTGAATTTAAGAGAATTCTAAAACTGTAACACCAGCTGAACTCTTAAAACTAAGTGATCATGAGGCTATGATGAGACATAGCCCTGGCTATTGTTAGAAGGTTTAATACTGTGTCAATTTTCAATATAAGAGTCCTAGTTCAGACTGAGGATTTTTTTAAAATACATTTTCTATTATATTCAGTGACATATACATTTAAAAAGTTTAAAACTTTAGTAAAATATTAAATGGCATGAATTCTTTTACACTGACAGAGGACATAAGGTAGAAAATCATTATTAGAGGAAAAAGTAAGAAATGTTACATGGAGCTCACCAGAGATGAGTACTCAGTCCAGACACAGTTTATATCCAATTGAAAATCTTTTATCCAACTAGCTAAACCTGAAATGACCTCAGCAAGAACAGAAGATGGAGGAACTTCTGTACTGCCTTGCCCTGTCATAGAAAGAAAAATGCAAACAGAAAGAAAACAAAAACAGTAAGTATCAAATACAAAACTAGAATAAAATTATGGCACCAAGAACATCAGTTATATCACATATAAACATGGGTGTAAGTGCTACATATAGGAGGTACATACAACAAAAAGATGAAAGCAAAAATGGAGCTAACTGACCAGGCAAAGTGTGATTAGCAACAGAATCTATAGAGAATAATATTTAAATCTACAAGAGAAAGAAGGCTATGTCTTTGAGAATCAGCAGAAATAAATGGCACATGGGAGAACAAAAGACTGCTCAGTTTATCAATGTGCACAGAGCCTAGAGGAGAAAAAAAGATAGAGACAGATTTTTGTAATTCAAAATACAAAATGCAATGCAAGGAAAATATCTTCAAGTAGCATATAAAAAAACTAACTTGACTGAAGATGTAAGAGGAAGAATGGTATCTGAGCAGAGAATAAAGAAACAGGTAGGCATTAACCAGGAGACCAGCGAGAGTACAAGTCTATAACATACATACAAAATAATAATAATAACTGTATATTGTGAAAAGAGGACTTTAATGTGCCAAATATAAATATGAAAAGTACATTAAGAACATTGGCTTCATAGAGTACTTAGTCCTTTCTTTCTCTATTCCTGTTGTTAATTGCAATATATCTGAGCAATGGAAATAAAGTCCACAAATGTTCTGGGTTTTGTTTCTGTTCTCATATCTTCTAGACATAAAGAACGCAAAGTCGGTGACTAAATACTGCCAATAAAGACAGGTTGGGATACAGGAAAGATAGAAACAAAGTAGAGAGAGGCATAAGAGGAAATAAAAGGTCCCCAACAAAAGCCTACTTCTCTAGACAAAGAACCAGGGCCCATTGATGTAGAAATTGGTCTAGTATGAAACAAAAGAGGCCAACATATCTATACTGAGTTCCTACCATAAAGTGTGTCAACAGAAACCCAAGAGAAAAATCTTGATCTCACCTAGGAGTAATGACACAACACTCCTTTCTCTTACCAAGTCAATGTTAGACAAAGCCAGCTAAAGCAGACACTTAAATAAGACACAAAGAGCCAGGCAGTGGTAGAGCATGTCTTGAATCCCAGCACTCAGGAGGCAGAGGCAGGTGGATTTCTGAGTTCGAGGCCAGCCTGGTCTACTACAGAGTGAGTTCCAGGACAGCCAGGGCTATACATAGAAACCCTGTCTCGTAAAAACAAAAAATTAAATAAATAAATAAATAAATAAGACACAAAGACCTAAGAATAACCAAACTCTCCAGGTTTCAATTCAAAGCATGAATCATCCCAAGAAATCCTCTAAGAAAAGAAAACGACAAAAAAAAAAAAAAAATCAATAAATGCCAACACTATGACAAGATAGATGATATACTTACATGATACATATTTTAAAAGAGCCATGAACAAATGCTTTAAGAGTCCAATGAACATTCCTCAACAGATAAAAAAATTTGATCCCAGCAAAGAAAGATAAGATAGCAGAACTACTGGAAATTTTAGGAAGAAAAAACAGTACAATGCCCAATGCAAATATATATACTTGTTAAGATAAATTATTGTAAGATAAACAGTTGAATGTACAAGGAAAGGAAAGAATTGATGAACTTGAACACAGGATATATACATATATATACATACATGTATATATTCACATATATATGAATATATATTTATCTATTATATTATAGATGTAACTATCTATAATATTTATGTATATTGTATTAAAGTGACCAGAGTTCTAGGAGAGGAGAAAAAAAAAAAGCTTTTAAAAATTCACTCAGAAAGAATGGCTGAGATTTTAAAAATCTGGAAAATTGTATAAAGATTAACATTCAAAATATCTATGCAGATGCCTAGGAAATACAAACTCAAAGGAGTACATACTAGGAGATATTATTATCAAAATTCTCAAAAATAATGATAGGCAAAAGAATATTGAAAGCAGCGGGGAATCAATTGCACCTTACCTGTGAAGAAAAAAAATAAATAAATGACAGCAGATCTCTCATCAAAATCACAGAGGCCAGAATAAAAAGGTCCCAGCATGTTCCAAATGCTGAATAATAAAAGCTACCAAATGAGAATCCTATATTTAGGAATGAATAGAAAATAGAAGTGTTCGAAGATAAAAGAAAATTAGGAGTCTGTGTTATCAGTAAAGCTACCCTAACGAATATATTCAGAAATGTCTTTAAACAGAATGGAGCTGATGACAGATGCAAAAAGAAGGGAAGGGAGGGAAGGAGGGTGAGTGAGGATGGAGAGAAAGACATTTATTCTGTTTGTTTTCCAAATTATGCTTGGTATTTGAAGCAAAAAATTGTAACAGAGATGTGATTCTAAATATATACAGAGAACCAATTTAACATGCTAAAAACAAACAAGCAAAAATAACAGAATGACATAAAGTGGTATATGAGCTCTGAACCCCATTCCCACTGATAATACCAATAGACTGTGAACTACAGAGTGATGGCCAAAAGCCACACAAAGCTACATCAGTGAAATATACTATAAACAAAGTAGAGTGAAATTCTCAAGTTGTTCTGCCTCATTTATAAGGAGAAACAAGAAGCAACCACCCAAACAAAACACACAGAACAAGCAGAAGATAGAATGACATGGATGTTTTGTTCCTAATACATCAGTAGTTACAATAAATGTAAATGGCTCACTACTGTTTTATTTGCTTTCTGTCATTATAATAAACACGCTGACCACAAGCAACCTTGAGAAGGAACTTTGTGTTACATCTTACAGAGTTCATCATTGTGGGATATCAAGGCAGGAACTGAGACAGTGACCTTGGAAGAGTACCAAATACTGGTTTGCTCCCCATGGCTTGCTTAACCTGCTTTCTTCTACAACCTGGACCTGTCCAGAGAAATCCTTACTCCTCCCCCATCCCCCATGTGCTGAGCCCTTCCATATCAATAGTTAACCAAGAAAATGTCCCACATCCTTAACTTATAGACTAATCTGTTGAAAATTCTCTCTCTTGTGGTCCTCTCTTTCCAGTTATCTCAAGCTTGTATCAAGCTGACAAAAACTAATCAGCACTATAGTTAAAGACAAAATTATTAGGGTTTATATAATAAAATTCTATTTTTCTCTTCTTTTTTTTTCTGGTGCTAGGGATTGAATACACAGTCTTGCTCATATTATGCACAAACTCAACCACATATACTTGTAACTCTAAAAAGATTTGTTTTGAAAATGACTGAACTATATATTGTGTGTATTAATTTTACTTTTCTCATTATTATTAGCAAATGCCTGGCAATCAGCAACCTATAGAGAAAGAGGTTATTCCAGCTTATAGCAGCTTATAGTTCAAAGGGTACCAAACATCATGACAAGGATGGTTTCACAGCCAGAGCACAAAAAGGCTGTTCTCCTTGCACCCCCACTCAGGAAGGATAGAGAGAGAAGTGGAGTTATTCAATTTGTGCTCTCTCTCTCTCTCTCTCTCTCTTTCTCTCTCTCTCTCTCTCTCTCTCTGTCAAACCAAGGCCAGAGCCCAAGGAATGCTACTATCCACATTAATTTATGTCTCTCCTTTTCAGTTAAACCTTTCAGAAACACTCTTGTACACATATCTAGCATTTCCATGGTGATTCTAAAACTAATCAAATTGACAATAAAGATTAACTTTAGAGGTGTGTTAAAGAAACTCGCCCCAGAACTAAATATATGGGAAGTTAAGAGTATAACGGTGGTCTAAATAATGATGGCACAAACCTTTAACCACAGAACTTGGGAGACAGGGGTAGGTGAATTTCTGTGACTTGAGGTCAGGCTAGTTTACAAAGTAAGTTTCAGAAGAGCCGGGGCTGTGTAGAAAGACCCTATCTCAACGATGGGCTTTATAAGTATAATATTTTTCACATATCAGATTAAAGAACATTGTCAGAAATTATGAAATTCACAGGTAAATCAATGGAACTAGAACAAAACATCCAGAGTTAGGTATCCCAGACCCAGAAAGATAAATATAGCATGTGAAAATAGTATAGTATATGTGGATATTAGTTGTTACAGTAGTCAGGTTTCTCTAGAATAACAGAATATGTATAGCTGTGGTCTAGCTAATCCAGCAATGTCTGGCTATAAATGGGAAGTCCAAGAATTCAGGAGTTGTTTAAACCATGGGACTAGATGGCTCAGCCAGTCTTCAATATACCCTGGAATCCCAAAGATGTAGGTTCTGCTATCAGTGAAGGAATGGACTTGCTAGCAAGGCAAAGAGTAAGCAGGCAAAGGACAAATGTTTCTTTCTTTCAGGTATTTATATAGGCTCACCAGAAGGTATGTCCCAGATTAGATTTGGCTTAAAGTTGTGTCCTCCTAGCTCACAGATTCAGGATTTTAAAAGACCTTTGAACTTGAAATTAAGATGAAATCTCTCACAGGCCTTCCCTTCATTTTGGGTTTTAGTTAATTCCAGGTGTAGTCAAGATGACAACCAAAAATAGCCATTACAGCTGTTAAGTCAATGATAACCAAGGGTAAGTATATATTTTAATTATGTAAAATTTTTATCTTTTTTCTACTTTACAGGTCCCTTGTATACATATTATGGCTTTCAGTTTGAAATTTTTATGGGATTCCTGAGTATGAGAATAAGTGTGGATCTCTAATTTATATCTGTTTCTTGTGCCCTTCCCTTTCCTTCAGCTTGATTGTTTTATCCTTTTCTAATGTATTACTTTTGGGCTTATTTTATTTTATTAAAAAAAAAAACAGAAAAGTACAGAACAATATTCCTTAGAAATATAGATATACAAATCTTTAAAATATTAACAAATGAAAAGAAGCAATATATTAAAGTTCACACTATCTACATGTGAGTGCTTTGAGTTAAGCTTTGTTTCACTTTATTAAGATAAAAAAAAAAAAAAAAACCATACAGATCCATGAGAAACTTCACTCTGATTTAGATCTTTTCCAAGAGTTGAAATAGTCTATACAATATTTGTGGTGCTGGCCAATAGCAACAAGCCTCATCTCCTATGCAGGCACACACTTAGGAGATCAACAACTAATAGTATACCGAGTACTATACTGCCAGTACTTTTTGGATACTAGTATCCAATAAATTATACAGTTCAACACTGTATTACAAAATGGCTTTGTTCTCTACAATTCCGAGTACCTGTATGCTAATGTAAGTATTCTAAACATGTTTAAGACAGGCGAGGCTGAGCTATAATCCTCTATCAGTTAAGTATACTACATGTATTTTATTTTGGTTTTGTCAAGACAGGATTTCTTTGTCCTATAGCCCTGGCTGTCCTGGAACTTGCTTTGTAGATGAAGCTGGCCTCGAACTTACAGAGATCCACCTGCCTCTGCCTCCCAATTGCTGGAATTAAAGGCATGTGCCACCACCACCCAGCAACTAAATGTATTTTTTGATCTAACAATATTTTGAATTTTCTTAGATTGTGAGAATATATATGCCCACCATAAACCAAGGAATGAATGATCACAAGAGGTTTATTTAAGAGACATTGGTTAGTTCCATATGGAAAATGCATTGCAGCATAACAGCATGGCTTGTTGAAACAATATACATTTATCTCAAATTCTCTCAGGAAAAATAATAGGAAGGGGCTAGACTTATTCAAATGGCAAAAACACCTTCAGCCAAACCTTAGATAACATTCAACTTTTATCAAATGACTGAATCATTTTAAGAGTGGAGAAGGCATTGAGGTCTATGCTCACCACCCTTATTCCATACAGTGTTAGGAATTCTAGCTAGCACAATAAGGCAAGGAAGCATGCAGATTAAAGAGTGAGAAAAAAATGTTCACATATAAAGATTCCATAGTTGGAAATAACTGGAATAAATGGAAAAACTAAGTCTACAAAAAAGGAGTTCCCACAGCTAATAAACAGGCTTTCCAAGTCCACAGAATAGAAGTAAAGTATATTGCTAATTGTATTTCTGTATATTCTCCATGAAGACTAAAATGTAAAATGCAAGTCTACCTGTAATCAATAAAAATAAAGGTTTTAGTTGTAAATCTAAAAAGTGTATGTAGTATGTGTGTTTGATAAATAGTATAAAATGTCGAAAAGAAAAAAAAAAAAAAAACAGAAATAGGGACACCAGATTCACCAGCTAGATGATTCAATAGTGTGACTGTGTCAATTGTCATCATACTGATATCTACATTTAATAAAATTCATATTAAAATTACTATAATATTTTTGTTATGTATAATGAGCATTATTCTAAAACCATGTGTAAAGTAGAAAGAACTGAATACCTATAATTTTGATAAAGAATAGGAGGAAATTAATCTGCTAAATGTCAAGCTTATGGTATGGATTGATAGTTATAGAGGAATAGATAATCATCAATGAAACAAATAAAAGAGCCTAGAAATCCTTTCAACTGGGTTGACTCATCTCAACAAACCTGAACCCCTGAGATCTCTCAGACACTGAGCCACCAACCAGGCAGCATACACTAGCTGGTCCCAGGTCCCTGACACAGATACAACAGAGGACTGCCTGGTCTGGCCTCAGTGACAGAAGACAAACCTAACCCTTGGAAGACTTGAGGCCCCAGGGAATGGGGAAGCCTGGTGGGGTGTTGGGGAGTGGAGTATGGGGACATCCTCTTGGAGACAGAGGAAGAGGAATGGGATGAGGAACTGTCAGAGGGCACACCAGGAGGGGGATAATGACTGGATTGTAAAAAAAAAAAAAAAAAACATTAAAGATAATAAAAAAACTCAAATGCAAAACAAAAACAAAAACACCCAAGTACCTCTGAACACCCCTAAGACAAAGCAATGGGCCTCAACCTAAGTCTGCACCTTATACAACATCAAATTATAGGAACGTCTGTTAAATACCTTGGCACCTTCGAACATTTGTAGGGTATTCTTTTCCTTACACTTTCCCAATAGACCAGCTGTATTTAACTTCTCTTGCCTTCAGGGACTTCAACCAATTTATTTAAGTAGAACTTTCTCCCTACTTATTTGATTGCAACAGAAAATTCTATTGATTTTACTTACAGCCATATCCTCTTAAATTTATCATTATATAGTTTTAAGAAAATTGTTTACTCTTTCTGTATGATTTGACTCCCTTTAGGATCCACACAAATAGGATACATGACTACTCTGTTTAGGACTGTGTCCTCATCATCAATCATGATACTAGGAACACAATTGACGCTATTTATGAAACATCTATAGAGAAAACAAATGAATCTGTCTCACAAGGCTAAAGGGAACTTTAAAAATTCTAGGAAGTCTACAGTTAATAACACTATAGTATTTAACTGAGACTTATTAGCTAGCTCCTCATTTACAAATCATATTTGGCCAAAATAAATCTTAATTAGTTCAACTTATTGAGCCTATAAGGTTGGTTATGTGCAGCAAATGAAATCATAAATTGAGTTTGTATTTGAGGTAGATTAGGAAAAATGACAGCTTTCTTCTTGAGCTGTGATATTTTTGTTTGCACACTTGACTGTGGAAAAAAATGAGTGTTGAAGCAAATTCACATAACAATTTCATTTAAGAACACCTGTGGTTATGAACAAAGGAATAGTATCAGTCTCTAAACAACTAAAAGCAGC
This sequence comes from Rhynchomys soricoides, assembly GCA_019843965.1. Lineage (NCBI taxonomy): Eukaryota > Metazoa > Chordata > Mammalia > Rodentia > Muridae > Rhynchomys > Rhynchomys soricoides. The sequence goes on from JADRCH010000175.1 coordinate 11,451,772, forward strand.
AGTTTCACCTAGATGAAATGATACTTTAGAGCATAAGAAAGGTAAAAGTTTCAAATGATCCAGTACTTTTTCAAGTCAGTACCTTTTTGCCCTAAAATCACAATAGTCCTTTTATCTTCTATTTGGTGGGAGAATGATGACCTAGGCCCAGGGAAAGATGGTGCATCCTAACAAAGCCCGCTCCACTTGCCTCTTGTAAACATGTTAGTAAGAGCCAAGCATATGTTTGCAGAATCTTTATAGCTTTTACATAATCGGAGAGTATCATCAGAATTGTACTCTTTCTGGGTAATTCTATTCTAAACAGACTAACAGTAGTTTATGAAATGACTGAAAAAAGTTTCTGCCTTCTTAGATCTGTCTCATAGTAGCCTTTTTTCAGTGAATTTGACAACAGTATATGTCTTAGTCAGGGTTTCTATTCCTGCACAAACATCATGACTAAGAAGCAAGTTGAGGAGGAAAGGGTTTATTTAGCTTATACTTCCACACTGCTGTTCATCACCAAAGGAAATCAGGACTGGAACTGAAGCAGATCAGGAAGCAGGAGCTGATACAGAGGCCATGGAAGGATTTTACTTATTGACTTGATTCCCCTGGCTTGCCAGCTTTCTTTCTAATAGAACCCAAGACTACCAGCCCAGGGATGTCACCACCCACAAGGGGCCCTCCCGCTTTGGTCACTAACTGAGAAAATGTCTTACAGCTGGATCTCATGGAGGTATTTCCTCAGCTGAAATTCCTTTCCCTGTGATAACTCCAGCTGTGTCATGTCGACACAAAACCATTGACCCCTTGTCAACCTGACACACAAACACATCACAACTAAGCCTCAATCCTTACTTTCTTATTCAACCCCAAGATCTAATAACTTTAAAAGTCCCACAGTCTTTGCAAATCTTACATGTTAAATTTTCAATCCCTTTAAAATAACCAATCTCCCACTTGTGCTGAGGAGCCATCAGAAGGAGGGCTCCAGACGCAGGGACTGAGGAAAAGCCTGGAGGTAAGAGCCTGCCTGCTTCCACCTGTGGCCAGAGACCCCTGCCTGGGCCACCAGGCAAACATAGACAAATAGCACAGGGAGAAAGTGAGCTGCCCACTTGTGTAGAAAAGCCAGAAACAGGAGGACTCCAGACTCAGGGTCTGAAGAACAGCCGGAAGAGAGAACTGGTCTCACAGGAATATTGACATCTGGGCTTGAAGGAAAGACAAGCCACAGTCAGAGAGAAAAAAGACCAGCTAAAGCCAGAGATAACCAGATGGCAAAAGGCAAGGGCAAGAACACAAGGAACAGAAACCAAGACTACTTGGCTTCATCAGAACCCAGCTCTCCAACCACAGCCAGCCCTGGATACCCCAACACACCAGAAAAGGAAGACTCAGACTTAAAATCACTTATCAAGAGGATGATAGAAGATATTAAAAAGGAAATAAATAACTCCTTTAAAGAAATACAAGAGAACAAAGGTAAACAACTGAAAGCCCTTAAAGAGGACACACAAAAATCCCTTGAAGAATTACAGGAAAACACAATCAAATGGGCAGAAATACAGGAAAACACAATAAAACAAATGAACAAAACCATTCAGGAATTAAAAACAGAAATAGAAACAATAAAGAAATCACAAAGGGAGACAACCCTGGAGTTAGAGAACATAGGAAAGAAATCAGGAGTCATAGATGCAAGCATCACCAACAGAATACAAGAGATGGAAGAGAGAATCTCAGGTGCAGAAGATACCATAGAAAACATGGACACAACAGTCAAAGAAAACACAAAATCCATAAAGCTCCTCACCCAAAACATCCAAGATATCCAGGATGTAATGAGAAGACAGAACCTGAAGATAATAGGTATAGAGTAGAGTGAAGACTCCCAACTTAAAGGACCAGTAAATATCTTCAACAAAAATTATACAAGAAAACTTCCCTAACCTAAAGAAAGAGATGAACATAAATATACAAGAAGCCTACAGAACTCCAAATAGACTGGACCAGAAAAGAAATTCCTCCCGTCACATTATAGTCAAAACACCAAATCCACAAAACAAGGAAAGAATATTAAAAGCAGTAAGGGAAAAAGGGCAAGTAACATATAAAGGCAGACCTATCAGAATTACACCAGACTTCTCACCAGAGACTATGAAGGCCAGAAGATCCTGGGCAGATCTCATACAGACTCTAAAAGAACACAAATGCCAGCCCAGGCTGCTATACCCAGCAAAATTCTCAATAATCATAGATGATGAAACCAAAATATTCTACGACAAATCCAAATTTGCACAGTATGTTTCCACAAACCCAGCCCTACAAAGAATAATACATGAAAAATGCCAACTCAAAGAGGGAAACTACACTCAAGAAAAAGTAAGAAAGTAATCTTTCAACAAACTTGAAAGAAGATGGCCACACAAACAATATAAACAACATCAAAAATAACAGGAAATAACAATCACTATTCTTTAATATCTCTTAACATCAATGGTCTCAACTCCCCAATAAAAACACATAGACTGACAGACTGGACTCATAAACAGGACCGAGCATTTTGCTGCATCCAGAAAATGCACCTCTATGTTAAAGACAAACACTACCTCAGAGTAAAGGGCTGGAAAACAATTTTCCAGGCAAATGGCCCCAAGAAATAGGCTGGAGTAGCCATTCTAATATCGGGTAAAATTGACTTTCAACCAAAAGTCATCAAAAAGGATGAGGAAGGACACTTCATACTCATCAAAGGAAAAATCTACCAAGAAGAACTCTCAATTCTGAACATCTATGCCCCGAATGCAAGAGCTCCCACTTTCATAAAAGAAACTCTACTAAAGCTCAAAGCACACATTGCACCTCACACAATAGTGGGAGACTTCAACACCCGACTATCAACAATGGACAGATCTTGGAAACTTAAACTAAATAGAGACACGGTGAAACTAACAGATGCTATGAACCAAATGGGTTTAACAAATATCTATAGAACATTTCATCCTGCATCAAAAGAATATACCTTCTTCTCAGCACCTCATGGTACCTTCTCCAAAATTGATCATAGAATTGGTCACAAAACAAACCTCAACAGATATAAGAAGATTGAAATAATCCCATGCCTCCTATCAGATTACTACGGGTTAAGGTTGATCTTCAACGGCAACAACAACAACAACAGAAAGCCCACATACACATGGAAGCTGAATAATGCTCTGCTCAATGATAACTTGGTCAAGGAAGAAATAAAGAAGGAAATTAAGACTTCCGAGAATTTAATGAAAATGAAAGTACAAGTTACCAAACCTGTGGGACACAATGAAAGCAGTGTTAAGAGGAAAACTCATAGCTCTGAATGCCTCCAAAAAGAAACTGGAGAGAGCATACACTAACAGCTTAACAGCACATCTGAGAAAGCAATTCTCAAGTTCATATGGAATAACAAAAAACCCAGGATAGCAAAAACTATTCTCAACAATAAAAGGACTTCTGGGGGAATCAGCTTCCCTGACTTCAAGCTGTACTACAGAGCAGTAGTGATAAAAACTGCATGGTATTGGTACACTGACAGGCAGGTAGATCAATGGAATAGAATTGAAGATCCAGAAATGAACCCACACATTTATGGTCACTTGATCTTTGACAAAGGAACTAAAATCATACAGTGGAAAAAAGAAAGTATCTTCAACAAATGGTGCTGGGTCAACGGGCGGTCTACATGTAGAAGATTGTGAATTGATTCATTCCTATCTCCCTGTACAAAGCTCAAGTCCAAGTGGATCAAGGACCTTCGCACAAAACCAGATACACTTAATCTAATAGAAGAGACTGGGGAAAAGTCTCGAACACTTGGGCACAGGGGAAATGTTCTTGAACAGAACACCAATGGCTTGTGCTCTAAGATCAAGAATTGACAGATGGGACTTCATAAAGCTTCTGTAAGGCAAAGGACACTGTAAATAGGACAAAACGGCAACCTACAGATTGGGAAAAGATCTTTACCAATCCTACATCTGATAGAAGGCTAATATCCAATGTATACAAAGAACTCAAGAAGCTAGACTCCAGAGATCCAAATAACCCTATCAAAATATGGGGAGGAGAACTAAACAGAGAATTCTCAACTGAGGAAGCTCGAATGGCCGAGAAGCACCTAAAGAAATGTTCAACATCCTTAGTCATCAGGGAAATGCAAATCAAAACAACCCTGAGATTTCACCTCACACCAGTCAGAATGGCTAAGATCAAAAACTCAGGTGACAGCAGATGTTGGTGAGGATGTGGAGAAAGAGGAAGACTCCTCCATTGCTGGTGGGAATGCAAGTTGATCCAACCTCTCTGGAAATCAGTTTGGTGGACCCTCAGAAAAATGAACTTAATACTACCTGAGGATCCAGCTATTCCATATATATATCTTCTGGCATATACCCAGAAGATTCTCCAACATGTAATAAAGACAAATGTTCCACTATGTTCACAGCAGCCTTATTTATAATAGCCAGAAGCTCGAAACAACCCAGATGTCCCTCCACAGAGGAATGGATGCAGAAAATATGGTACATTTACACAATGGAATACTACTCAGCTATTAAAAACAATGACTTCATGAAATTCACAGACAAATGGATGGATCTTGAAAATATCATCCTGAGTGAGGTAACACGGTCACAAAAGAATGAACATGGTATGTACTCACTGTTAAGTGGTTACTAGCCCAAAAGTTTGAAATACTCGAGTCACTTTGAAGCAACATTAGGGCTGAGTGTGAGGTCCCAGATGGAGGACTTGGAGAAAGGACTGAAGGAGCTGAGGGAGTGTGCAGCCCCGGGGAGGTAGCAACAGTGGCAACTGGCCTGACCCCCCCAACCCCCCCGATACTCCTGGAGACTGATCCACCAACCAAAGAATATACATGGAGGGACCCGTGGTGCTGGCCACAAATGTGGCAAAGAAGGGTCTTGTTATCCATCAGGGGGAGGAGAGGCTCTTGGGCCTGAGGATGTTAGATCCCCCAGTATAGGAGAATGACAAGGAGGGAAGACAAGAGTGGGTGGGTGGGTGAGTTGGAGAATATCTCCATAGTGGCAGGGGGAGGGTGGAGGGAATGGGGAGGTTCCAAAGGGGAGATCTGGAAAGGGGGAAACATTTGAAATGTAAATAAAATATGAAAAAACAAATAAATAAAAGACTTAAAAAATAAAAAAATAAAATAACCAATCTCTTAAAATTCTTTTTATAATTAAAAGTCTCTTAACTGTGGGCTCCACTAAAATACCTTCTTCCTTCAAAAGGGAAAATATCAAGGCACAGTCACAATCAAAAGCAAAATCAAACTCCAACCGTCCAATATCTGGGAACCACTCACAATCTTCTGGGCTCTTCCAAGGACTTGGGTCACTTCTCCAGCCCTGCCCTTTGTAGCACACACCTTGTCTTCTAGGCTATGACTGCCTATACTCCACTGATGTTGCTGTTCTTGTTATTGTTCTTGCAATCTCATGGTATTGGCATATCCAAAACACTGTTGTCTTCTGCTGCAACTAGGCTTCACCAATAGCCTCTTATAGGCTCTTTTCATGGTGCTAAGCCCCAACTCCTTTGCATGACCCCTTCAGTACTGGGCCATCAATTGCCACTGAGGCTGCATCTTCACCAATGGCCTTCCATGGTCTCACGGTGCTGAGCCTCAGCTGATTTTCATGACCCATTTGGGCCTTCAAAACCAGTACCACCTCGGTGTCTCTTACACATTACCAAGTTCAGCTGCACCATGAGGTACAACACAGTCTCTTTCTGCTCTCAGAAAACACTTCCCAGAAGATTTCACCTCAATGATGCTGGCCTCTTCGTAATCACTGCTAATTTCTTAGCTCCAGCTAACCAGCATCAATAGTCCCAGTAATGCAAAGATTTTGCTTTAGTAGTTCTGGTATCTTGTTAACCACAGCTGATTCTTCAGCCCCAGCTAACCAAAACCACAGAATCTTCACAATCAAAATAGCAACAGCCTTAATAAGAGTCTTTAATCTTCTCTCTGAAATTTCACAAGCCAGGCCTCCATCTTTTGCACTGTTCTCAAGATCATCTTCCAAACTCCTGAAGAACATCCCAGAGAGCTCTTAATATCCAAATGGCTCTTCTAGATCAAAGTTCCAAATTCTTCCAAAGTCCTCCCCAAAACATGGTCAGGTTGTCGCAGGAATACCCCACTTTGCTGCTACCAATTTGTCTTAGTCAGGGTTTCTATTTCTGCACAAACATCATGACCAAGAAGCAAGCTGGGGAGGAAAGGGTTTATTCAGCTTACTCTTCCACATTGCTGTTTATCACTAAAGGAAGTCAGGACTGTAACTCAAGCAAATCAGGAAGCAGGAGCTGATGTAGAGGCCATGGAGGGATGTTTCTTACTGGCTTGCTTCTCCTGACTTTCTCAGCTTGCTCTCTTACAGAACCCAAGACTACCATCCACAGTGGGCCCTTCCCCTTGATCACTTATTGAGAAAATCCCTTACACCTGTATCTCATGGAGGCATTTTCTCAACTGAAGCTCCTTTCTCTGTGATAACTCCAGCTGTGTCAAGTTGAAACAAAACCAGCCAGTACAGTATGTGTTCTGTTTGTTCAAGACCATTTATCTAAGACTTGGGAGTAAGCTCAGTCATCTCATAAGTGAGTCACAGAATATTTGTTATAATAAAAAAAAATGAGTGAATTAAAATCAAGCATCAGTTAAATAACCAAAATTCCTAATTCAGGAAGGACCTGAAATATCACAGTAGGAACGCATTACAGCGAAAGTCTGTTCCTACCTTCTTATTCAGTGTGATTCATATGTCAGCTTCACTTGACTGAGAAGCACTTATGAGTCTGTGAATCATACCTCTGTGTTTGTATATAAGAGTGACTCAGGAAAAGACTTATGGAGAAAGGCCTGCCTAAAAGTGAATGACATCTCGCCACAGCATGGGGACCTAAATGAAATAATATTAAAAAAGAAAGAAAACCAGAAGTGAGCAATTTTCTTTCCTTCTGCTCCTGATTGCCATGGGGTGGAGTGACGTGTTTCACAATACCCTCTCTTGTCAGTATAGTATGATGGCTTGGAAACTGTGAGCAAAAAAAAAAAAACAAAAAAAAACAAAAAACCAAACAAACAAAAAAACTTCCCCTCATGCACTTGCTTCAATCAGGAATTTGTCATAATTACAAGAAGACTGACAACAGAGAAAGTTGGTACTGAGAGTCAGATCACTATTGTGACTCTCTTGACCATTTGGCTCAAAAGCTTTTGGAACTATCTATGGATGTAATTTAAAAATATTCTAATTCTGTGGGATGGGCAAGCCCCAGGTTGTAAATTCAAATGCATCAGAAGAGTCAGAAACCTAGAATGTCCTTAAGAAAGTAGACAGTAAAGTTTGTGCTAATGAGATCTCACATAGGGATTAGAGCCTTAATGGAAGTTAGAATAAAAGCAATTTGTGTTGTTTTATGACAAAGAATTTGTCTCCATTTCATTGGCGCCCTGAGACTTATTTTAAGTAAGATATGACAGATACTTCCTTGGAAAGTTCAATTGTCTACTGAAGTACCCTCTTGGTAGACCTCGCTTTGATATCACAGCAGTCAGTTGACACTGTGGTGACATGAGCCAGTAAATTCTCAAAGCTTGGGCTATTGTGGAAACATCCATCATTGCAGTTTTTATTTTTATAAATTGAACATCATTTGCATGCTTAGTCCATTAGGCCCCTCTGGACTTCATTAGGCTATTTGAAATTATTCTAATTCCTAACTCCAACAATATGAGGGAGCCCATTACCACCACATTTTGGTAGACTTCAGGTTATCCGGTTTTTCTGACTTTTACTAAACCTTTGGAAGCAAGATAACATCTTCTGTTTTAGTTTGTTCTCACAATGGATACCACAACTGGCTTTTGAACCCAATGGTCAAATGATCTCAACAGCAACCTCACTCCTCTCTCCCAGTACCGATTTTATGAGTTGTCAAACTTCTTGTGGTTATGAGAAATTCCTCAGAGAAACAACTGAAGGAGGGGAAGATTGATTTTGGTTGATACTGAACCATGTATATATATACTTTGATATTATGGCAGTCAATCTGATAACTGAGATCAGCACCGAGTCAAAAACCAGAGGGTAACTTATACAGCAGAGATACAAGGGTGATTTCTGTCTCAAGTAAGAAGTTTTATCACAGAGCTCAAAATATTATGCAATTTAAAACATACTTTGTTTTTGTTGTGATAAAAACTGTGTTTAAATTATTTCAGTATTCTACTGAAAAAGAAATTAAGTAAACAAGTGTCACAGACATGATTTGCCAGCTATATTTCCTCCCATTATTCAGGATTTTTGAGGCTAAATTATTCAGTTTCTTCATTTAATTCTGATATAAAAGTGAAAGAAACTTACAGACTATTTTATTTAGCCCTTGATTCTTATTCAGCAACTCACAATGAATATTTTCATACTATTTTTGACTCTCAGTAGCTAAAGTCATAAAAGCTGGAATCACAGAGAGTGGGGGACTACTGAACTGAGGCTCCTATTGGCTTCTGTTGCTGGTGGGTTTTGTTGTACTATATCATCATCATCATCATCATCATCATCATCATCATCATCATCATCAGTTTAGTATGTTGCATACTCTATCTTATTGAACAAACAAACAAACCAACAAACAACAAAAACCAATTACTTCTCCCTCCCAAAGTTTTCTACATTTCACATCTTTTTTCTTTGTTATTGCTCTGCCCAGGATCCAGAGTAAGTTGAACAACCACCCTCGTTTACCCCAAACTCAAAGAGTTTCTAGAACATGAGGTTTCTGGGCTAAAACTTGTTGTTTACTTCCCAAACCACCCCAGTCAGCCTGCTTTTAAAGAGTTTTCAAGATATAGAACTTTCAGTATTAAACCCGGGAAATACCCAAGCAAGCCTGAGTTGATCATTCTGTATGTAAGAATCAGTTGGAGGGTAGCAGGAAAAGCGAGCCATTTTCCTGGTCCATGCAGCAAATGTAATGTGCTTAATGCCTTTCCATTAAAGCTGTTGTTCACTGCGGGATTTTAGTAAGGAAGTTCGTTTCTATTGAGTGTTTCTGATTATTTTGTCAATGCTTAGGCAGGATTATTGTGGTTTTGTTATTTGGTTCTGTTTTGTTTTTGTATTTTTGTCTGCACTTATTACAACTACAGAATTTATTTAATGTCAAATCATTTGGGCATTTTTAGGCCAGTAATTTCATCCTGCAACAACAATGGATTGAAACATTTTCTTTAAATATTTAAACCCTTCTATGATCACAAATGAAACAGCCCCATAAATTTAATTCCTCACAGTTCCCTTTTTCTGTTATTTCTATAATATTGTGTTTAGGTATAAAATTACCTGACTCCTAAAGATTGCATTGAATTCATTTGTAAAATTACCTCTGCTTTGAGGCAAGAACATTTTTCAAACACTTTTAAACTTAGTGGCTATTTACCCACACCCAATCTAACATGTGTTTTCTTTGTGGCCATTTGAGAAGAAACTGTCTTATATACCAGTTAGGTTTTTTCCAGATTAATATAGTTAGTACTTAGTAATTTTATAATTTTCAAATTTATATTCTATGTGTATTTGATTACAGCTATTTACTTTGGACTTTATTTTTAAATGTCCTTTTTATAGTATTAAGTCCTGCCATGTAATTGTTTGGATTCTTTAGTGATGGTAAAAGAAGTTGTTGTTTATTTTTGTTTGTTTGTTTGTTTGTTTTGTTTTGTTTTTTCTTTTTTCATTTCAAAGAATAGATTTGTCTGGAGAGTGAGGTAGGACAGTGCTCTAACTAACCTTATTTTATTTATCTGCCACTGACATTCTTTTTCTTTCCTTCTTGTTTCTCTCTTTCCTTGTTTCCCTGATTTCCTAAGTTGCCCTTTTCATATGAACATTTCTCTGTGTTCAGTAATTTATACCCTCAGATAAGCATCTCAGATCCACTAACCACACAGGTGTTGACACATAGCTTTCACTGGGGTTTTTGTTTGTTTGTTTGTTTGTATTCTACATATTTTATAGTTTTCTTTATTGTTTTTCTTTTCATTATTTATCTGCCATCGTTTAATTAGGTATTTAAAATTCTTTCCCTTTTTTAATTCATAATTTTTTATGGTATGCACATATTTCATGTCATTAATATGTGTAAAAGGAAAGTTTTTCTCACTGCTGTTATTGGTTCAATTATTTATTGTTTGAAATAGACTGATACTAGTTAAGCAGAAGAAAGGTTTTCTAGTTTATCGTATGCATGGGCAACTGATGAATTATATTTCATAAAATTTATTAAGTGAATTTTGACTTGGGTTAAATACAGCATTTCTAACAATTTTTGAAACAGCTGTAAACACACTTCTGCTACTTTGTTCTATATGTTGTGTGAAGCATCATTTTCAGCACTGATGATTATAGAATCAAAATATATATCAACTCCTCAAAAAACTTACTCTGAACTGCATCAAAAAGTGTACAATGTTCAGCAACATTTTCTTTATGTAAAAATGACCAAGTACATCTACTTCTTAATATGTAAATTTTCTTTGTCTGTAGTCTTTGGTAAGTTTTATATGTGCACCAAAAGTTATTTGAAAACATATTTCTGTATGATGTATTATCAGCAAATGTTTGTTTTGTGTGTCTATTTTACACAGCTATATAAGAGATTGAATAAAGAGTATTGGCAGGAAAGGTTGCAAGTAAAACATTTTAAGGTTTGATCACTCATATTTCTAATATCCTTGTTTATCTTCATATTAACATAGAGCATGTTTACCTAACACTTTCTGTCTGCATTCTATTGAATTCATGTCATCTTTCATTTATGTTATATTCATTTTCTATTCTCCTGACATATCTTGTGATTTTACTGTGGTGCCTACTATTTTCTTATTCTTCTATTCTGAAACATGTCTTGGAGATGGAGTGTGATCACAGGCAATTAAAATGAATCTCAAGTGGAGACTATCAGAGTCCTTACCCTTCCATCTCCTGACTGCCCATAACACTGCTTATCCACTGCTTATCAAGTTTGGGCATCTGTTTCATAAGTATCTGGGATTGATTACATACATTACTGTGCTTAATATAACTTTTTATGGCTAAAATGACATGAAAGATAATGGAAAACTAGAAAAGATGCTTTCTATCAAAGAATCTTTTGGAATTCAACAAACTCCACTTTGTTTTGTTTGGTTGGTTGGTTGGTTGGTTTTGTTCTTTCTTTCTTCAAAGGTTTTAATTTTAATATTAATTCCAAGCAAATGTTAGCATGGTAGCATAAGACAATAGAATATGCTAAAGATAATTAGTTTGATTACTAAAACATCTGTCTTAAATGTGGAATCAATTTATATAGTTTCCTAAATGGTTACCAGAACCATCTCTAGTTAGGGGAAGAAAACAGAAAAAGATCCCCTAGGAAGCAACAGAATGCATGGAGTGTTTGTCCAATGGGTAGAGGTGGGGGATCCTATTAACCTAAGCAAAATGCATGCCCTGTAGTAATCTATTAAAATTGGTTACCTGTCATAATACAGCTTTCAGAGAAGGAGGAAATGGAAAGACAGTTACATTATTATGAATATTAGGCATCATATAGAACATCTACAGAACCCAATTTCCTGTCAGCAAAGCAATGATGTTTGGTCCACATATATGTCCATAGCTATGGTAAAATAGCCACTTTAAACAGGAGCACATTTCATGGGGCATTTAGAACCTAATGGTAAGGACACGAAAACAGCAAACTAAAGTTTTAGTACTGAAACTTCATAGCCTTGGGCAAGTGACTTTAGCCCCTATACTTTTGTAGTTTCCTATAAAACAGAATTGAATATAGCATATAGGCCCCACGACAGTAGTGTTGTGGGAATTCAATCAGAAAGCTTATGTAAAATACATGTCACGTTGTTACCATTCCCAAAGTACTGGTGATTATTATCTCGAGCAAGCAAAATATCCAAAGAGATGTATAGCTTTATTTTGTATAATACTATGGCTACCCACCAAAGATTATTGAGGGTTCAGGCAGCTCAAAGAAACATTTTCATTCCTCCAAGCAACCGAATAAAGCATTTAACTCAGATCGTGTGCAATCCAAAGTCGATTTAGAGCTCTGAGCAGAAAAGTGATGTGGTTGAAGTGAATGTGCACAAACAGGCATAAGATAGTTTCAAAAGAAAAACCTCAACCACTGTAATCTTAGAAAACCAGTTGATAACAGAAGCTAGAAACTGTCTTTAGACTGTTTATTTTTTCAAGTATAGTTTGAGATAATATATAACCTCAAATTTACTCTCAAACATTAAAACTATGACATTACATAGGGAAGATTCCTTCCATGCTGGAATATAAGAAGGTATAATTCTAAAAACAAGTGGCAGTTCAATTAATGTAAACCACAACAGTATCAACACTAAATCATAATCAAAAGAAAATGGGGCTATACCAAAACCAAAGTTCATTTGGATTAAGATCTTCACCCGTATTTTAAGTATTAATTTATAAAAGTTAATCATTGGGATGTTGGAATATAGGAAATATATCCTATAGTCTTTGTCTCCATTTCTTAGACAGAGCTTCTAAAGCCTTTGTCATTTCCTGTGTGATAAGAACCAAAGAAAATTATCTTGTGACTTTTTGGTCTTTTCTTAGTTCCCAAACGACAAAGGTGAGTAGAGCAACTTTCATCTTTTGTTGTTTATAACAAGGCCTTTTCAAAAACCTCTGAGTTCATGTTAGTGAGATGCTTTGGAAAGACCTGAAAATTTTGGGGTCTAGGGAAAGTGGTTCCCAGGGAAGTAAATACATTTTAAAAGCCAATATTATCTCAAATCACTGATTGAACAGTGATTAGTAACTTAATCAGTTAGTTCAATGGAAGAAATACAAAAGTAAATCATGTTGTAGAGAATATTTGTATCAAGAAAAGGCAAGGAGGTTCTATGCCTCTCCACCCTGCCTTGTCCAGTGAATCTCTCCCATCTGATGGTTTCTGGAGTTGTTTGTAGTAAACTTATAAACATAGGAAATACTTTGGTGAGTTTTATGAGTCTTTCTAGAAAATTGTAAAACATAAGGAAGACATCAGAGGTACCCTGGTAGGCCAGACATCAGAGGGAACTGAAGGATGTCAACATCTGAAGAGCAAGCCATCTTGCTGGATTTTGTTTGTGGGATCTTGTGTTAAGATCATGTTGACAGTATTGAAATGAATTGAACTGTAGAACTTCTAATTCATGCCCACAGAAAAATGGAGACTACTAGGTATAGAAAAAAAAATTTGCAGTCAATGTCAGAAATGTTCTATGTGAGACTGACCAGAAAAGGTGGCCATTTTCCATTTAAAAATGTTTAATAGTTCTGAAATGGAGCTAAAAATATGTGATGTGATGTGTGTGTGTGTGTGTGTGCATGTGTGTGTAGGCATATATGTTTATACACATGTGAAGAATAATATTGGTTCACCTATTGTACATGTCCTAATTACAAACCAATCAAAATGTTGTTACATGAATAGAATTATTGTTAATTAGCTGGCCACTAAGAAGGCACAATTACACTGGGTTTTGTTTTGTTTCATTTTGGTTCACTTTGGGGAGGGGTCTTCTATTAAGGTACATATGCATAAATTTCAAGAAAACTTATAGTAGCTGGCTTTGAACATGAAGGGCAGAAGCCAAGTCAGGGCATGTATTAGCCTTTGAAAGCCAGTCTTCCCCCCTTCAGTGAATAGTCATAGCAAAACAAGACCACATTTACCAGGACATTTGGAGTCAGATTCTCCCCTCAAACATCTAGAGAAAAATGTAGTTCTGCAGCACCTCAGGTTTAACCAAGTGAGCCCCATGTTAGCCTTCTGATCTACAAAGGTGTAAGCTAATAAGTCAAAATAGAAAAGTAATTCAAAAGAAAGGCAGACAGATGTTTTTGTTTTGTTTTGTTTTATTATTATTTTTAATTTTTGAAAAACCTAGCAAGCCCATGTAACTCCTCAATTTAATAGCAACTATCCAGATGGTTAAAACCAAAAATAAGTGAAAGAGTCTCAATAATGACCTCAAAAATAAAAGCATTCAAATTTCTTTTCTTATAAGTCCTTGCTGTGGATGACTATTATTCAGGAACTTGTCATGTGGAAAGTCATTTACTATAAAAATGTTTGACTCTGTGGGTGTTGTCAAGGCTAAAGGGACAGGAGGAATGTTACAAAGGAAGAGTGCTATCAGGTAGACAGGAATGTGACCTGTCAGTGTGTCTTCTCTTTTGGCCAAGCCAAGCAAAATACTTGAATTTAGAAAAATCCAAAACATCCACTGAGCAACAGCTTCCATTTGATTTGCATCTATACAACAAACTACTTATTCTTTTACCGTGTGGTAAACATGGCTGTGCCTAAATTGGCTAAATTCCAATGACCTACACTAACTCCCAATGAAATTCATGCCAAAGCTAATTAGAGTGTTGCACTGGCCTGGGAATGAATCTGGACCAGGTCACAATGCCCCAAGGCTTATTAATTTGAAGGGCTTGGATATTAACTTATCTTCCTATGGTTGTTGTGTTTTATGAGATGACCCAGAACAACTGTAACCTTTAGTCCCAGATTCCACTATGAACAGAGTCACATGGAAAATATAACTGCAAGCTGGGAGGTTAGAGAGGAGCGTAACACAGAAGGAAAAACTGAGGAGCCTACTAAAAACTGAGAACCAGACAGCAGGCAATACTACCCCAGCATTGACTGCTAGGAGCCATAATGCTTCCTTTTCTTATTTGAGCCATTTAGACTATATACTCTCTAATTTACAACTGAGTTGTTTCTCTAGTCTAGGCTTCTCGGCAATAGTGTAATCAAAGTCCCACCACTTTCTAGAGAGAAGTTGAATGAGCTGATGACTCTCTGATGAGGAAAGACAGCCATGTTGAATAGGACTATATGCTATACAAGTTACTAGAGGCTGAATGCATAGAACATGTTTGTGTATTAATAGTGTAATGG